>JBCFYV010002736.1:63611-116005 GCA_039000515.1 Timema cristinae | reverse complement strand
CCCACCAAAAATCGGCTTGCGAACCACAGTCCAGGAACCACTGCTCTAGCCCGTATCAATAAAACAGATGTTCTCCAATCTGAGATGTGGGAATTCGTTCCCAGACTTCGTTTTAGCAGAATTTTTTTTTTTAAAGTTCCTCTCCATTTGTGGATGGAAGTACGAACGAAACACAAGCACGGGAACTTGATGCCTCGCCGCAAGTCGCCAGCCACAAAGTCTTCAAATATCAAGTCTAGGCTAAATGATATTTCAAACAAAGCTTGAGCGAAACTCATTAGCTGTGCAAACAACTCATTTGTGCAGTGATTTTCAACCTGTGGTACGAATATCCCTGGGTGTACGTGGGGTATTTTATAAAGTGTAACAGAAAATAATTTATTATTATTATTATTATTATTATTATTATTATTATTATTATTATTATTAGCACCACGTCTTACTAACCGTTCGGGCTATACGCACTTACGCTAATGTGTAATGGTAGGGTGATTGTGAGATGAAATGGAGGACCTACAGTTTAACGTGGGATCCGAACCACGGTGGAGGCCTGGCATTCCACACATTCACAAGTTGTGAGTAATACACGTCTTGTCAGAGGTGAAGGAAGGGTTTGGCAATCAGATAAATCTGTGCCGGGACCGAGGATTGAACCACGGACCCCCAGCACAAAAGTCTGACACCTTACCTTTAGGCCACCAGGTCACTAATAATTTATTAATAGAATCTTTTTAATATCTTGCTTACCCGCTTCGGTAGCCGCGTGGCCCAGCGTTACCCTCACACTTCTTAAAAATATAGCCTTCCTCGTCCATAAAATCATTACCGTAATTATTACATTAGCATATAACCCGAACGCGGTATTAAAAAAAAATTCGCTCCAAACTAACTTGATTTAAACCTTAGCATATGTGTTCTTTGGAACACACCAATGGTTTTCATTAGATTTAATTAGTAATACATATTAATTTTGTTAGGAAGGAGGGTTTTAACTAATTACTTTGTTTATTTAAACCACATTTTTCTCTTAGGTTACTTTGGATAAATGCAAACGAATTAGAAAGTATGCAACCTTAAAAATGTTTGAAAAAAAACCCTGCATTAGATGATAGTTGGAAAAGTAACTAGTGCTTGTCATTATTAGACTCAATAGGGTTATAAAACAATTTTATTTTATGGATATAAATTCATATTCTGTAGAGCCATCAGTATTTAAATACTTACATAATATTATAATGACAATAAAAAATGTTATACCCCTCGTAATCTTCAGAATGAACCACGCAGAGGCAGTCGCCAAACGATTTAGATGAGCAGGACTATTTTGTTTTTGTTATAAAAATAACCCCAACAATCTTCATACTTCCCTGTTAAGGGCTATTTTAGTATCGTGGAGGTTTTAACCTAACAGAAGACCTCAGTAGCATGAGGATGTCAATCTAATAGCAGCCTTTAGTAGTATAAGGATTTCAATCTAAGAGCAGCCTTTAGTAGCATGAGGATTTCAATATAATAGCAGCCCTTAGTAGCATGAAGATTTTACTCTAATAGCAGCCCTTAGTAGTATGATGATTTCAATATAATAGCAGCCTTTAGTAGCATGAGGATTTCAATCTAAGAGCAGCCTTTAGTAGCATGAGGATTTCAATATAATAGCAGCCCTTAGTAGCATGAGGATTTCAATATAATAGCAGCCCTTAATAGCATGAGGATGTCAATCTAATAGCAGCCCTTAGTAGTATGATGATTGTAATCTAGTAGATAGGTGTGGGGGTTTTCGTAATTCATATATAGTATAGGCCTATACAAGTAATGAAATGCAGTATTTTTTTTGTCACGCCGTTTTACTACTGGTTCGGGTTACGCGTATATGGACTAATTAAGCCAATTTGTTAAAGATTATGAAGATTGAATTTAGAAGGAGTGTACCCGCATTTGTGTGGAGGGAAAATGGAAAAAATTCAGGAAAAAAACATTCACAGTATACCCAACCTGGTTTCGAACCCTCATCTTCCAATAGTTGGTAGTTCAGTCTAATGCAAGCGTGAAACCTTAGGACAGTGTGTTCCAACTGGCGGCCCGCTGGCCAAATGCGGCCCGTGCTCACTGAAAATGTTGCTCTCACAATGTCCCAAAGGAAAATTAAAGGGAACCTTTCTTTGTCGAGATGTAAAAAGAATTAATATAAAAATACTTATTTACAAAGGTCATGATTGCATTTTATCATGCATTTATTTGATTAATAGATATATGTATAAATACATATCAATAATGCTAAGATGTTTTGTGGAAGTGAGTGTGCGTGAATATTTCATTATTTATTTTTTTGGGATTAATCCTACATTTTTTTTAAAATAAAATTTGAAAGATTCAACCAACAAAAAATACAATTAGTATATAAGTAATGAAAGTTATTGGTTATTAAGTTGTCGACCTCGGTGATCTCAGGGCACAGTGCTCGCTGCAGGACCCGATGTTCGTGGGTTCAAACCCAATGGAAGTTGAGTGATTTTTCTTGAGTGGTAAAAACCGTTAGCACAACTTCCTTCGGAGGGGAATTAAAGCCGTCAGTCCTATGTCGATTGTGGCGTGTAAAATAACCCTGGAAGATATACATGAAAATAACTTTCGCAGAAGAATTGAAAGGCCCTTTTGTTCTTGCTCATAGAAGATTCTTATGTTATGATATAATCAGTCGGTTCAGAAAGTGTACGTTAAATACTTCAAATAACTATCAGATAAATGTATTAATTGTTGTTTTTAAGCCTTTATTAAGTTGACTAGATTACCAAACACATCTTTGGCCCGCGGTGCAAACTGATAATCAGATTTGGTCCTTGGGATGAAAAACGTTGGACCAACCTGCCTTAAACCATTCGACCCCTGAAGCGGTAAAAACCGATATTAAACCAACTTTTACCGTTGCAAATGGCACGGTAAGTATAGCGAGAGTCCAAAATAAACCTTAATCTCAAACTAAACTTGTTACTCGTGTAATTATATTAAATACTAAAAGCTCAAATAAACATATTATTGCATTTATCAACTAAAACAACAAAGACGATTTTAATAGAATGTATTCATTTTTTATCTAGTTAGAAGACATTTATTTTATTTTTTACATAATATGGCTTTATATCCTTCTTCCATGTGAGCGGTTTTGGAAAACTTAGCCCCATGTTTCTAATTCTGTAGAAGTTTAGTCTCTGACGCGTGTATATTGCGTCCTGCACCCTCTTAGCCTTACCCAAGAGACATCACCAAAGGGTCGTCTTGATCAATTTAAAGAGAATAGAGGGTAGCGCTAGATGTATAAAGACATCTGATTGGCTTCGCTTGTGACGTCATTTATTATACAAGCCAGCGCATTACACAAAGAAATTATGGAAGACAAACCAAGTTGTTAAAAATCACATTTTGGAACTTTAAATAGTAAATAAACCTTTGAAATCCACACCAATGACCAATTAAAGTCATTACTCTACTTGTTACAAAATATATGGTACGGAACTCCACACGGACTTTTTCATTCCATTATTTAAAAATTGAGATATTTACTCAAAACTCGTAATATATGTGAAACAAAATAATATAAAATAGCAAACCCGAACAAAAATTGCACTATACTTACGTAAAACCTTTTTTGACTGCAGGTTTTAAATTTTATAATTTTTTTAAAGTAATTAAAATCCTCATTTATATATTTAGACCAATAATTGTGTCCACAAGGGTCAACACTTCGTATTAAAATTTCTACTTACAATTAAATTTTTCAACATTTTATTAGCGGTTGCACATCTTATGGTTATCGTATTGCTATTAAATTCCTCATTTGTAAATTTTGACCAATAAAATAAGTAAAAATTAACTATAAAATCTAAAATGATGGAGATAGATCATTGTTGTACAAACATTTCCCCTAAGAGGTTGAAGGAATGAGAACATACACTTTTTGAGAGATTTACTCATTTGTTCCTTCCTCTATGGCATTAGATAATGATTGCGAACTTAGGTAATAATGTAATAATAATAATAATAATAATAATAATAATAATAATAAGTAGACTACATTAATGTTTGAAATGCAGCTCTACTAATGAGAAGAATTGAATTGCGTTTTTGAGATAACATTTCCCCAAATTGGGGTTCAAAAATAGCACTCTATATCATCAAAATTGATTGCAAATGTTCATCTATTAAAACAGGCCTATATTGAGATTTCACGTATTTCATATTTGAAAAGTTTTTTTCGCACAGGTGTGTGCTGCCAAATACAGCTATAAAAAAACTCTGAGTATATTATCTCAATTAACTATATTCATCATTTGAGAGATATTTATATAATTCTGTTAAATTCTTCTCTTGAAATTTGCCTTTTAGCATGTCATCATACTGCAAATTAATCACTTTCAATTGAAGGGTAGGTGTAAGCTCCTCAATTAAACAATCAAATGGATTTTGAAACTTGGAAATATCTTCTGGACTTGCATCAAGATATTAAAAATGCTGCTAGATTTAAATTTGAATTTGAAAATATAAAATCCATTCTTAGCTTGCGGGCCGTCGTATTTGGCCTGCGGGCCGTAGTTTGCTGACCCCTACCATAAACTAAGTCGTTCTCATCAACTGTTTCCAGCCTGTGGTCAGGTCAGTTTAGTAAAATACCTTCATCCTCCTCTATTTTCCCACCACCTTTTCTCCTTTAATTTCTTCCATTCTTCTCCTCTCACATTAACACTTTCTATTATCTACTCCACCCATTTCTTTCTTGGCCTCCCTTGCGGTCTTTTCCCTACATACTCCATTTCCAACATTTTTTCGGCATCCTCTCTCTTTTCATCCCTATTAGATGCCCATACCATCTCAGTCTTGCTTCCTCTACTATCCCATGTACTCCCTGTGATCCTACTCTTTCCAGAATAACTTCATTTCTAATCCTGTTCCTCCTTGGGACAGCTAACACGCTCCTCACAAACTTCATTCCCATGACCTACATTATGCCATAAAATAAGTCAGTATTATTTTATTTTTTTAGCACCGCGTCTTACTACCTGTTCAGGTTATATGCCTATTACTAACTATAATAATGGGTTAGGGATTAGGAAGGCCTAAGTTAGAGGAGTTTCACCCGAATTTGCGTAGAGGAAGAATGGAAAACTATTTGTGGAAAGCCACCCTCAGTGTACCCGACCGGGATCGAACCTCGATCTCTCCGTCTCCGGCAGTCTAGTCCAACACGAGAGTAGCACGTTAGACCATGTGGCCATTGAAGAGGGGCAGTAAGTATTATTATATAAATGAGCAGTGAGTGACCTCTTTATAAAGAGCGGTAGACTGAATCTCCATTGAACAAGGTGTAATCCTTCTGCCGCCCATCTCATTGATATATGATACGGGCGTGTCTGATGTAAGGAACCCTCACATGGGCTTTGTTAATTAAACTCGCGCTCTAGAAACACATGGCATTTATTACTCACACTTAAAAAAAAGCTTGGGCCACAATTTTGTGTGTGTGTGTGTGTGTGTCTAATCTCCTTAAGATTACGAAAGTTTGTGCTCAAGACAAGTAAATACTGTGAGCGCATCATGATTTAGACCGGAGTGCAGAGTTACCAACTCTTTTGCTTATAGCGATAGTACATGGTCCTGAAATGGATTGTATTTTGTCCAACAGGAAACTACTTGGTTTCCTAGAATGTATAAAAATAAAATAAAACAGACGCTTACTGTGGATTCACACGTTTGCCTAAAAACTAGCGCAGAACAGAAACGTAATCACGTGACGAGCTCTAAGCCAATCCCAAGATTTCCGAATAATCGGCGCGAGCTGTTCCGATAAAGATCAACTCATATCTACTTTGTCCGCTTTGCCTGATAGGTTTGGTACAGGAGAACCAATCAAATCTCAGAACCAACCATCTTCAATCAGTGTGTATATGTATATGACAACATGTGCGCTGCAGAGCTAACAACAAACAAACAGCTTCGTTTGCTGTTGTGAGGAAATTTGAAATTAGCCGTAAATGGAAAGTGTGTGTATCGAAGTATTGAATTGTGTCACGACATATCGTTATTATTTGAAAACATCCATCGGGAGAATGTTCTAAAATATATGTTTATCCACTAGAAAAGAAAATATGTTGATAATCAGCTGTTTTAAGTAAGCGTTTCAATGCATCATGGGTTGACATCAGCGTGTGAACTGTTGCGCCTCTGAGGCAGATTCTGCTTTCTATTTTCGGCGAACGTGCGAATCAAGCCACACACATACGGGTGCACTTTCTCAAAATTCAACCTTCCTCATCCGTAACTGATTAGCGTAATTAGTATACATGCTTTCAACCCGAACAGATATTTAGATATTTCTTTGTGGCTAACATTGATAGCATTTATAATATTTATATTATTTTATAGGTATTGATAACATCTATAAAAAGTGACAGCTGAAGATCATATGACTTGATGCATTAATATATTAATATTGTTTTAGGAACTTTAGTAAATAACTTCTACTGTTCTTCATACCAAAATCTTACTATATTTGGAAGAAGGTATAGGAAAGGTGGATAGAAACATAAAAGGGACGAACACAATATGGCTTTAACAATGAAAAGAAGAACACAGCTCACACTTTACACTGCTGCCAATGGACAAAGAGGTAATGGTTGCCTCTTACATCCATGGCAGAAGAGATGGTATCTGACAGTTAGGAAAAGTTACCATACATCCATGGCAGAAGAGGTGGTATCTGACAGTTAGGAAAAGCTACCATACAGCCACGGTAGGAGAGGTGGTATCTGACAGTTAGGAAAAGTTACCATACAGCCACGGTAGGAGAGGTGGTATCTGACAGTTAGGAAAAGTTACCATACAGCCACGGTAGGAGAGGTGGTATCTGACAGTTAGGAAAAGCTACCATACAGCCACGGCAGAAGAGATGGTATCTGACAGTTAGGAAAAGTTACCATACATCCATGGCAGAAGAGGTGGTATCTGACAGTTAGGAAAAGCTACCATACAGCCACGGTAGGAGAGGTGGTATCTGACAGGAAAAGCTACCATACAGCCACTAGCCAAACCATATTATCTGCAAGACCATATGACGAGTTGTTTTTACTTTTGGAAGTCAGAACATTCACACAAATAAACAATTTGTTTTAAATTTTTAACAAATTTTACATAATTGAAACAGGGGGTGTTTCCGGGGTGCACAGGCAGTCAGCAAAGGATATCTAAGTGCACACAATTTGTTTCGCGTGGTCAGAAAAGGATGTCTAGGTGCATACCCCTTTTGGAACCCTTTTTGATTTCAGCCAGCCGACATGAGCTTTCAGGTAGGTAAATAAACAACCCCTTCTCTTGGGGAATACCTCACTCACCCCCTGGTATTCATAACAGGTATCTATGATCAGGTTAGGCTAGGTTAGGTTGGGCTGAAATTTGAATCACAGTATATAAAAAAGTATTACTTTAGCACAGAATGAGTAGTTGGGTTCATCAATTGTCTCTCCAGTTGGTTCTATTGCCATTCTGTTACGCAAAACACTTGTCGTTCTTCAATTTTTCCGGTGTTCTGTGTTATGTAAATAACAACACGGGATTAAGTAGAGAGTCAGCCCTGTGTTAATGATCTCGGGTCTTCCGTCTGTGCACTTCGGCAACCCTCAGGTATGTCCAGGGCAGACCCTTTAAAGACACTTCAACATTCCTTTGACCTTCTGTGCACTTAGGTGTTATCCGAAACAAGAACTTCTGAAAATTACCGTTTGGATGTTTCTTTTTTGTGCCAGCGGTGGTTCACTTTAAAAAATGCTTCTCAAACGAGACCTTCTAAAATCGACGTACTCTTCTGAAATCAAGATGGCTGACCAGCCCAAACAAGGGTTGTTGATGACGTAATACAAACCATCTTGTCAGGTGTGTTCATGCGCTGTTTACAAAATCAAAATGTTTTATATTGAAACTAATATTTTATATGGTTATCTTTCTCTTTTTATGTTATAAAAACATTAGTAATTTTATTTATTTATTTTGGTGGCCAGTTATAACAAGCTGAGAGACAGACTTCCAGAGCGTTAACTCTAGTGTCCAGGGTCTAGCCAAGACAAAAGGCTCCCACGGCATTCTCTTCAGTGTCCATTATTTTGCCAAGATAACAGACTTTCAGGGAATGCTCTCCCATGTCCAAGATCTAGCCAAGAAAATATTCGTTCAGAGACTTCTCTTTAGTGTCCAGGGTCTAGCCACGTGAACATATTTGAATGGAACTCTCTCCCGTGTCCATGATATAGCCAAGAAAACATTCTTTCAGAGAATTCTCTTTAGTGTCCAGGGTCTAGCCACGTGAACATATTTGAATGGCACTCTCTCCCGTGTCCAGGATCAAGCCGTGGAACACAAGCGGTCCTCTGCTCGGCATCCTGTGCGGCTTTCTCTAGTGGCGACAATGACCCGATATTATAATTTATATCACACACATATAAAGTGGGGTGAAGGGGGATTCACGCACCCTAGAGGAGGTCACGCAAAGTGCGCGCCTGACGCTCACACTTGGGCTGGTTTCACAACAGACAGATTGGAAAAATTATATATGTTTACCGTTTTGTTGCGGTTTTGTATATACTTTACTTTAATTTGGAGGAAAATGGCCCTTTTTTTCTCTAATTTTTTTTTATGTACTCAAACTTTTCTTTGCGAAATGTTCTAAATGTTTGTGAGTAGAGTCTAGAGCTTAAAACTCCCTAAAATTATCATCGCAAATGGCTGTGAGTAAATTATCGAATCTTACCACCCATTTGACCTATACGCATATTTTTATATACACATATATATTAACTACACAAATAAAGTGTAGATTAGGAAGGCAGAATTTATAGGAAGTGTACCAATATATGCATGAAGGAAAAGTAGGAAATCATTTAGGGAAAAAAAAACTCTCATCACATTCGACCCGGATTTGAAATCCCGATCTCCTCGTCGCCATCAAATCAGAATAAATGAGTTTGACACTTATACTGCGTGCCCACCAGTGCTGGTTACTGTTTCTATATGTCACTTCGAATATAAGGAATGCCCACTCCTTCAAATACTCGGCTGCAACGTATGTCTTTAGGACGGTTAGTAACACCTTCATGGTATGTAGATATAAACCTCTTTGCTGGTTGAGGTAGTGTCGAGAATTTACATTCTCCATGTCACAGTTCGCTATACTAAGGGCAAACTTAATAAACTGGTTTATCTTGATGACATAGCAACCTTGGATTAGTTTTTAGTGACAGAAAAATACCTACTACATGTATCTAAGATAAGACTGGATTAGTTTCCTTAAATTATAATTTGGAAAAAGAATCCATATTTTTGAGCTTTTTCTGCCCAGATTTAATCACAGATAAAGTTTCAGGTCTTTGGGAAATATGTAAGTATGTACTATTTAATATACTAACTCGCTTTGCTAGTTGGGTCTCCGCCCTCAAACCCCCGGTGACTTTTATTTGCAAATGGATGTAAACTAATGTAATGCCAGAGCTGTTTTTTGATAGGTCTTACCGTTTAGCCACAAGAGACCATCAAAGAAAGGTCCACACCGACTTTAAAGTTGCTCCACCATTTTGAATGGTTTTCGGGGGTTAATTTTTTTTTTTTTACTTCATGGAATTTCCCCGTTGGATACAAGCTAGAAGCTATAAGTTTGCCAAATTTAAAGTTTCTAGCTCATCTGGAAGTGGGTAAACATTAATGTCAGCCATGTGGCTTTATAGTAGTATAATATAATATGGGGAATATCTAGGTAGGAGTAGCCTCGGGGAAGGGGGAGCGTTACTATACATACACCATTGCCCTTTCAAGCGTATCTTTTTAGCATCGCGTATCACTGCATGTTTGGCTTATACGCATATGCACTGATTACACTAATGTGTTAGGGATGATGAAGGTCGAATTTAGAGGAAGTGTATCCACATTTTCGTGGATAAATAATGGAAAACTAATAAAGAAAAAACTCAGTATATTTGACCGAAATTTGAACTACGTTCTCATCATCATCGGCAGTCCAGTCTATTGTGAGAGTGACGTCTTAGACCATGCAACCATTCGAGCGGTTTGAAACTTAAACTAACTAGTCTTTGCACCCAGGATTATAATTTTAAAATAATGCCTTAACGTTTAGTTGTAAATACCACTAATGAAAAAAATAAAATATCAGTCCACCCCGTCGGGTTTGAACTCCAGCCAACTGAGCTAGAGGCAGGTGTGTGAAATTATGATAGAATATTCGACATAATATTGTATGTTTAGGTTAACTTTAGAAGGATATACTTTATAAGCCTATATATGTGAGTTTATATTTAATATATATGTAAATAATGTACAAATATTTAGGCATGTTCACGTTACAGATTGACTAGCAACTGTAAGAATATTGTATTATTAAACCTCAAACCAAGAAATTGAAAAATACAAAACTATTTTTTGCCATATAGGTAGGCTACTTCCTTAATGAATTTAAGGCATGCCATTTTTTTTTAATGGAGATTGGATAATAACAAAGTGTAAAGTTTGGTAACTCACGTTACGAAAAAGGGATACGGTATTTCAAGATGAAACTTAGCTGTCTCTTCTCTGCTATTATGGTAAGTTTACAAACAAACTACTTCTGTATGCCCGAACGGATAGTAAGACGTGGTGCCAAAAAAACCTTCTGTACGAGATACATATGTAATTTATCACTATACCATTACAATAATTACAAACTCATTTTATTTTTATTAGCAGTGCATCTTACTACCCGTTCGGGCTATACACACTTAAGCTAATGTGTAGTGGTAGGGTGATTGTGAGATGAAATGGAGGACCTACAGTTTAACGTGTAATCCGAACCACGGTGGAGGCCTGGCATTCCACACATTCACAAGTTGTGATTAATACACGTCTTGTCAGAGGTGAAGGAAAGGTTTGGCAATCAGATAGTTCTGTGCCGGGACCGGGGATTGAATCCCGGACCCCCAGTACAAAAGTCTGACACCTTACTCCTAGACCACCAGGTCACCCATATATTTGAATCTTTAAAATTCATGTTGGGGCTAAATTAAAAAAACAAAAGAAGAGACCGATATTTAAATATTACGGGACAACGAACCATTAGACAGCCTCACTAAATAAGAATAGATATTTGAATATTTTGGAACATTTTACACACACACGCAGTAATGCTGCAAAACTAAAACAATTTTTTGTTTAGTTATCACGTTTGAACACAAATTTATCTAACTGCCTGATACCTTAACTCAGTTGGTAGTATGTCTGTCTGCTGAGCTAAGGATCCTGGTTTCGATTCCAGGACTGGCCGAAAATTTATTATTGATGAAAATGTGGGTTTTGCCTTTCATAGTGATGAATTAACAGCCGGGACTGGATGTTGTGCCTGTTCTAGTCATAGGTTAGATTATAAAGCATATGAAGCTACGACAGGCTTAGCCAGCTGGTAGTGGAAAATATATGGCTTGAATAAAAAACTGACTCGGGCTACAGATTGGAAACTGTAGCCTAATAGATGTAAAAAAAAGAGTTACCGCTTAAACTAGCAGGTGGGCAGTTAAAGTAAATACATCTTCATTAGTGTGCAGAAGGAATATTAATTTTCCACCGTGTCTTACTACCCGTCCAGGCTCTACGCATTTTAATTCGCATCTGAAGAAGAGTTGGGTAAGGTATAGTTTGGAGAAACTGTATCCTCATTTTCATTGAGGATAATAATATTATAAAATAAATATACAGTGAGCACTTGGCTGAGATTTGAACCCCTATTTTCCCCATAATCGACAATCCAGTATTTTGTGAATCTGACTACTTAGACTGTTATCATAGGTGTGGGTTTTAAAATGCATTTCAGGCCATCAATTTCCAACAAATTTAAATAAACAAACAGTGGTTGATAAAAAAGAGAGATTAGTTACTTTTAGAATGGCCTCGCTCAAATGTTACATGTTTATGTCCAAGGTTGTTCACTCTTAAGTTTGTTATTGTTGGCTGATTACATATGGTACCGATATGTAATACTTACAGTTGTAAATAGTTATAAGAGATTTTAAATGTTTATCTGAGCAGATACAAATATGTTATACGTGATAATCATAGTCGGGGATTTTAATCCAATGTTTCGTGTTGGGCCCGTTTCATAAAACTACAAGTGTACAATTTGCAAGTTACAAGTAAATATTCGCCTCGGTGGTGTAGTTAGCTAACGCGCTTGTTTCATGTTCCGCTAGACTGCCAAGGATGAGGAGATAGAGGTTCGAATCTCGGTTGGGGGAACTGGAGGTGGTTTTTCCTAAATAGTTTTCCACTATCCCTCCCCTCAAATGTGGGCTCCCTTCCTCTAAATTCAACGTCACATATTCCTAACCCATTAGCGTAATTAATATTTAAGCGTATTAAACCTGAATGGGTAGTAATACGTGATGCTAAATAAATAAATAAAATAAAACTGAATGTTTTACCGTTGTAAATAGCATGTCTAGGGTTTCATAAAAAAAATAGTTTGACTTGTAAATTCTAGTGCAATTGTAGAAAATATTTACAAGTGAAATATTAATACGTCCAATTTAGTATCCATTGTTACACTAAGGAAAAGTACACACGCCATTTTAAAACCCCTTTTGTAATAGTTGTATTTAAATATTAAAATATCAGTTATTAAAAAAGATTAAGAAACATAGCTACATTTTGTTTGGAACCTCCTATATTAGAGTTAATAAATAAACTGTACACGTGAAGCTTTATGAAACAGGCCTCAGGGGGTGGTAAGAAGAAAAGTATGTTAGTGAATTCTAATTATTAGGAGCGGTGGGTATTATAGTTCCTTCATTAGGGTTGGCTTTTTATTTCTAGCACCGCCTCTTACTACCCGTTCGGTTTATACGCACATGTACTAATTACGCTAATGGTTTAAGAATTAGGAATATTTAATTGAGAGTAAGTGCGCCCGAATTTGCGTCAAAAGAGAGTGGAAAACCATTCAAGGAAAAAACTCAGTGCAACCAACTGGGATCGAACCCCAATCTCCCCGTATTCAGTAGTCTAGTCTAACACAATAGTAGCGCGTTAGACCACGCGGCCACCGAAACGGGTCTATATAATCGTTGTTTGAGACAATTGGCATGTTACACCAAACTAGAATTATTATTTATCCAGATTTCTGATCGTGAACAAATGTATGCCAAGTACAAACACGTAACATTTATTTAAATCAATAATTTGCTATTATTAATAGCCAGATTACATTCAGACACGTTTTCTAGGATTAATTTTCATCATTCATGACGTCATAAACCATGTAAATAGATGGATGCTGCGATACACAATATTTTATACGACCTTATGCCTCAGACGGCCGCTTTCGTTTCATGAGGTGTATATTACAATAATTTAACGTAACTCAAGTTGGCCCGCCACATTGCAGCATAGTTTTATTTTCCATCTAATATCTTAAATAGGTGCGTTTAAAAAATGTACACTACGTCTGGACTATCCGAATAGTTATAGTATTGGGGTGAGAAAGTTATACTTTAGAGAAAATGTACCTGCATTTGCTTGTAAAGAGAGGGACAAACTATTCAAGATAAAATACTCTAATAAAACCCAACCAGGATTTGAATCCTGACCTCCCTTTTACTGGTAATCCAGTTTATTTCAAGAGGGATGCCTTAGACCACTGACATGAATATTTGAATTGTATTTGTTAAATGTCATACTAGTTGACAGTTGAGGGGAGGAGAATTTAAACTCTCTCCTATTGGCTACAAACAATTCGAGCAGTTTTAACCGTTCTACTCAAGATTTCAGTCTTCTCCTCTCCTTTATAATCACGGATTAATTCAATGCGCTATTCTGTGAATGACTTTGCGTATATCCGATACAAGGATGTATCTGAGGGCCAGTTTTAAACTGATTTGGCTCACACACAACATTCACCTTAACCCCTTTTCTTGTATTAAAAAAAAATTATCACATGTTAAGGGGGTTGCAATAAATCTACACAATCTATATCATGCCATTAAAATTTAAAAACCCTTTTGGTTTGTAAAACACAATCGATTGAAGCTAGTTTGTTTGTATTTATAATCTCAATTGGTGGATAAATTGATCTTTCTGGAAGAATACAGCAACAATATGTTTTGCTATTATGTATTTTTTGGTTCAAAATATCTCGCGAAAAACTGAGGTAGGAGGAAAAATGTGTTCAAGCTCAACAGCTGTTTGGTGTGTTTTTGAGTGTAATTCTTTTACGTCTATTAAATCTCGTGTCAGTTAAATAAGTAGCCACGCCTAGCACTGTTAAAATGACTTACCAAGTGTAGACTATCTCTGCATACATCCATTAAGTTAATGGGTTTCGTCGCCACTATAATTTATTACTGTCATAATTAATATTAATTAAAATTTTTACTAAAGGACAGTAGATGACAAAATTAAGCAGGATTGCATTAGGGGACTACTCCTGAATTTGTCACGGGAGGCCGACTGCCCTGTGAAGGAAAAAGGCGAGGTTATTGATTTTCTTCTTTTAAATTCACTGTCCCACACTCCAAGACCTTTTATTTTCTCTTAGTTAACCACTACCCCTTAGATAAAGTTATTAACTAAAAAAAACTTCTGTCGAATGCTCCAATATAAAAAAAACTAAAAAAGGAAGGGAATTGGCTTTGACGATAGTTTAGGCGCTATTGCTTTCAAACGTTGTCCAATCACCTCTGCAAGAATGTGTCGTTTCTATAAACAGTAGGTGACCTAGTGGTCCAGGGGTAAGGTGTCAGACTTCTGTGCTGGGGGTCCGGGGTTCAATCCTCGGTCCCGGCACAAATGTATCTGATTGCCAAATCCTTCCTTCACCTCTGAAAAGACGTGTATTAATCACAACTTGTGAATGTGGGGAATGCCAGGCCACCACCGTGGTTCGGATCCCACGTTAAACTGTAGGTCCTCCATTTCATCTCACAATCACCCTACCATTACACATGAGCATAAGTGCGTATAACCCGAACGGGTAGGAAGACGTGGTGCTAATAATAAAATAATAATGAAATATAAATGGTAGCCTCCAAGTTTCTTAATCTTCACGTAATGCCAAAGCAGGTGAGATAAGAATAATCTGAAGTTCACTCTTAAGATACGTCCCAGACTTAAAAAAAAAACCCTGAGCTCGTTCTACAATAAAAAATGTATGGCGCAATTTTAATAAGTTAATAATTACAAGCTCTAAATAGTGATTCATTTATTTCAAATCAATACACTGCACAAGTTATAAGGGGTCAAACATTCTATTTTATGCTTTTAACATACCATTGTTAAGTTAAAGTAATTATTAATGTATATCAATGTAATCATTATAACTAGACATTCATGTGGTGTACATAATGAAATATTTATAATATTAATATTATCACTACTAATAATATTAATATCATAAATATCTCAATAAAATATTTATATATTTATAATCTTATTATAATAATTTTTATTAATACTTATTATATTAATAATCATATTAATATTATAAATATATCAACTAAATATTAAATTTCGTATACCTCATATCTAGTTATACTAAATTTCAGGCCCATATATTAATTACGTTAGGCCTACCTTAACAAAGGTATATTAAAAGCATAAAATAGCAAGTTTGATCGCTTATAACACGTGAATTGTAATTATTTGAAATAATAGAATCACTGTTTATAGATTATAGTTATACACATTTTTTAAAAAAACTGTGCAATACGTTTTTTCGATGTCTATTGACCTTAAATTATGTTGAAAGTACGCGTACAAATCAATTTTATGTAGCGTCAATGATTAATCTATTTATTTAACTAATCATTTACTGTTTTAAAAAGTGACGAATAGTCAGCTCTTGGATCTAGTCAAGGTCACATGGTCATGGATCCGATTATAAAGTTATTTATTTTAACGCTCATGTTATCTTATAACCTCGTGATCAGGCTCGTTATAAAAGGAGTTTGTTTCATCTGAAGATAAGTGAGGGGACGTCATTTTAAAAGTTCAGCTACAATCTTAGTTCTTGCTACGGCAATAAATAATTAAGGCTCAACGGGTTTACTCCCCCTCTTCCCCCCCCCCCCTCAGATATCAGATTTAAGACTTAAAATATTTTTAATTTATAAAAATAAAGGAAATGTAACATATCTAGACACACATAGTTATTACTATCACTATCAGCTACTTGTTTTGGTAAAAGCTAAGAGCGTAGCCAGAAAAAAACTTTACGAAATATTTAATCAACACTCACTTTTGTCTAAATCAAGGGTGTTCAATCCGTAGCCCTCTGGCTACTTGCAGCCTACTGGTTCAGGAAATACATACAATTATTTCAAGAGGAAAAATTACAAATACAACCAAGGCCGTAGCCAACCAATAATTTCACGGGGGGTGGGGAGGATGTTGCGCACATCCCATTAATTGCTGGAAGCTAGAAATAATTCTAAATGATAAACAGTTCTAGACGTTCTCTGTAGTGTGTTTATTTCATAGTAAAATAACCCCCTAGCTGCCGAAGGCTCGGAAAGTTTCTAAATTTTAAACACTTTTTGAAGCTCTTTGAATTATTTTTTTTATAGTAAAATAACCCTAAAAATGTCGAGGTCTAGGAAAATTTCTAAATATTTAACACCTCTACAAGCTCTCTGAAGTGCTTTTTATGGTAGCACAGACCCCCAATTTATTTGTATCTTAATTTTGATATTGTTTGAACTATAAATAAAACCATATATATTTTGTTCATAAAATTTCGCGGGGGCTTTATACCCCCAACCCCCCTGGCTAAGGCCTTGAATAAAGATCTATATTTTATATAGTCAACTAATAAACTAAATACGTGTCTTACTTAATTTACGTTATTTTATACACAATTTTTTGCTTTTCACGTAGATTATATTTTTATACAAATGTACTTTTAACCAGAAAATTACAGCTTTAGTAAACAAGACAGATCGCTCTACCTTCTGACACGAAAAATCTAAAAGAAAATAAGAGAACACAACAAAGAACATACTTCACACGAGAAATCCGAAACTTCACATGTGGGAGACAGGCCTAATCCCTAGTGTGTGTGTGTGTGTATAAGAATGAGCTGATATCAATATTTGAATAAGAATTCAACCCCAATATTGTGGGTGTTGAATTGCAGCCCGCGAGCTAAAAAGATACAGAAACTTTGGCCCTTGGATATAAAAAGGTTGAGGACCGCTGAACTCTAGATAATATCAAAATAAAGGTATAAAAAGCTTTCTATGAGTACTAACCACCATTCCATAAACAGCTCCAAATATCTTCTAGAGAAATTCAAAATCCATATATTTTCTTAGCCTCTAGCTACGGCCTTGGTTTTTGCCAATAATTTTTTGGCCGTACACGCTAGATTTCATTTGATAAGAGAAATGGAGTAAATAGAGTTTTGCTGTCCTGCGCAGTTTTCAATCTTTGTTTTTTCTAGTATTAAAACAATGTTTGGAATTTTTCTATATTCTATATAATTTAAAAAAACTGTTGAAAAATTAACTGATAAGCATGGAAGTTAAACCCATGATCTTTGGCTAAGCACGCTGGTCCCCCCCTCCCTCCACGGTTAACACCTAAATTAGGTAAGTAATACAGCTCGAACCAGACGTCATTTTATAATGTGGTTTTATTCCATATACTCTAGAAAACAATTGAATTGAGACAAAATAAACCGTTTTACCATATTTTTAAAACAATGAAATTTCAAAATAATTAATTTAAAATAAAAAAACTTTTAAACTGATCCGATTTCATTAGTTTTTTTTAGCATCGAGTTTTTCTACACATTCGGGTATACGCTTACTTACTAATTACTCTAATGAGGGTGACCTGGTGGTCTAGGGGTAAGGTGTCGGACTTCTGTGCTGGCGGCCGGGGTTCAATCCTTGGTCCCAGCACAGATTTATCTGATTGCCAAACCCTTCCTTCACCTCTGACAAGACGTGTATTAATAACAACTTGTGAATGTGGGGAATGCCAGGCCTCCACCGTGGTTCGGATTCCACGTTAAACTGTAGGTCCTTCATTTCATCTCACAATCACCCTACCATTACTCATTAGCGTAAGTGCGTAAAACCCGAACGGGTAGTAAGACGCGGTGCTAATAATAATAATAATAATAATAATAATAATAATAATAATAATAATACTCTAATGAGTTAGGAATTTGGAAGGTAGAATTTATAATAAGTGTACCTACAATAGCGTGGAGGAAGAGTAAAAACATTTTTGGAAAAACTATCCTCAGGATACCGGACCGAGATTTGGATCTCGATCTCCCCGCCATCGGCAGTCTCGTCCACTGCGAGAGTCGCGCTTTAGACCATGCGGCCACCGAAGTGGGCTATTTTGATGTTGTCAAAATATAAATAATGCTGCTGAATTTCTATACGTTTGCTGGTTTCGAGCATGATATGTATTTAATATCCCGGTTATTCTTACCACTGAGCTATCCATAACACTCATGTACACAGTCATACGTCACTTATTATTTTGAGGTAGTCTCGCACGTTTATCATAGGTCTGGGTAGCTGACGATTGAACAGACGTGGTAACAAACAGTATCTCTGTCTCAAGCATCTACACTTCCTAAAAATATAACCCTCTTCATCTATAAAACCAATAGTGTAATTATTATACAAGTGTATAAACTCGAAGGATCCGCCTCGGTGGCGTAGTTGGCTAACGCGCTAGTCGTGTTGAGCTTGACTGCTGAGGACGGGGGATCGAGGTTCGAATCTCGGTCGGGTGAACTAGGGATGGTTTTTCCTAAATGGTTTTCCATTCTCCCTCCACGCAAATGCGGGTTCACTTCCTCTAATTCAACCTTCCCAATTCCTAATCCATTACCGTAATTAGTACTTAAAGCGTATAACCCGAACGGGTAGTAAGATGCGGTGCTAAATATAATATAACTCGAACGGGTAGTAAGACGCGGTGTTAAAAACATCATCATCATTAAGCGTTAAGAATTTTTTTAACACCGCGTCCTACTACTTGTTCACGTACTAATTATAACTATGCTAATGAGTTATGGATGAGCAATGTTGAGTTTAGAGGACGTGTATCCGCATTTGCGTAGAGGTAGAGTGGAAAACCATTTAGGACAAACTGCCCTCAGTACATCCACCCGGGATTAGAACCTCAATCTCCTTGTCATCGGTAGGCCTAGTCTAGTCTAGTGTGAGGGTGACGACTTAGACCAAGTGGCCACCGAGACAGATGTTAAAGGAATTAACACGTTCTAAACCGAACCTACCAAGTTCGATTCCTGTGTCTAAGGGTCAATTTTCAATATATATTTGAATTATATATGTTAACAGCACATAATCCTAACCAAATATTAACTCATTATATATTATCATTACAGAAGAGGTAAGTTTTCAAATATAGTAGCTTGTTTGTGTCGATTTCCACGAGAGTTGACAAAAATTTGGGACACATATTCTGTTTAGGATGTAAGGTTTTTGTAATTTTATCGTAAACGGTAATCCAGTCTATCATGATTCTGATACCTTAGATCAGCACGGGTGTGCTGTTGAAAAATATATCTACTACCCACATCGTTGACGTCACGGTCTAAGGCGTGGCCCGAATCCGTCCTGTCTGCTAAATGATTTCCCACGCTCAATGACGCAAATAAAGTTACACACTCTCTTAAATTCTACCTTTATCACCTCTACTCTATTAGTGTGAATATGTGGATAACTCGTAAGGTTATCAAGACGCGGTTACACTATTTGTGTATCAAGATGACAATTATCTCAGCTTTAGGATTGGGTGTGTGATAATAGGTGTGCTACACTATAAATTTGTCATCGTCTGTGGGCTAATTTCATGGTCACACTTAGTAGCTTCAAGTGCGGTGCTATACTAAATACAACACCTACCTAGACCAGAATTACCCATTCCATTCGAGTTTAGTTAGATGTCGTTTTATGTTTGGTTTCGAGCCGCACTTGAGGCGTTCAAAGTCTGACTAAGAACATTGTAAACCAATGTTTACCACATTTACCACTATCATAAACATACCGACGTGTTCTCTTTGTTTCAGTTTCCTTTGCGATTCTCTTCACCTACTTGTTCGCGATACCTTTCCGACGAGGATTCTTCTGCGATGACGAGTCCATCCGCCACCCTCACAAACTCCGTGTTCAAGTGTCCGATGCTGTGTTGGCCTCCATAGCACTTGTCTCACCACCGATAATTGTATGTATAGTTCGAGATTGTGGTCTAACTGGAACTGAAAAATGTGATTTTTGGACGAAAAATCGAAACCGCAAAACCGTCTCCGAAAACAGCTGTTTTATCTTTTCTAAATAAAGATTTTTTAAAATAATAATAATAATAATCCGCCATGCTCGAATGCAGATAAGCAGGTAAACATCAACCAGCTTCGGTGGCCGCATGGTCTAAGGTGCTACTTGTGTTGTAGACTAGACTGTCAGTGACGGGGAGATCGGGGTTAGAATCTCAGTCGGGTGGTCTTTCCTAATTGGTTTTACACTCTCTCTCCACGCAAATGTGGATACACTTCCTGTAAATATAACCCTCCTCATCCCTAAAACCATGGGTGTGCTTAGTACATAAAAGTGAATACCCCGAACGATTAGTAAGACGTGGTTCTAAAAAATAAGTAAACACCTATTTATAGTTTGTACTGTGGATCATAGATGTCACTATTGGTAAGAACTTGTATCACATTCATATCCTCATTTGTGTGTTATTTATAATGAAATATATATGAATATGTATAAGTATAAAAAGAAAGAGTAACAACCAGTAACAACCAGTAACAACCAGTAACAATAATAATTACACCGTTGTCACTACAAAAAGTATTTGTAAAGCTATAAAAGCTGTATTGAGAACTCTCAAAAAAACAAAAATTCAAAATTAACCACTAGAGCAAAAATTTGCAATATAAAAAAGTTTAAAATAACGAATATCATTCATAATCTTTACGCTGCGTCTACAATAAAACTAATATAAATGGCTTTAAGGACATTTTCGTTGAGTGGTAATTTTTGAACTAAACTTCGTTACCGATTATCTGTTAAATAAGTAAATGCTCTTATTTTTCTGAAAGTGCATTATTTGCAAACATTATAGAGATATGTATTCAAAAATAAACAATAAAAAGATTATTTGATATGGGGGACTTCTTTTAAAATAATGACAAAATAATCTTTCTTTACTCCAATAAGATAAGTTTTCCAGCGCGTTGAAGAGTGTGTTGCCCAAGTAGGAACAAAATGATACTTATATTTTTTAAATTAATAATACAAAATGGGGTTTTGTTTTTTTAACGAAATATTGAGAATGTAGGTATAAACAATAGTAAACTAAAAAACCATGACTAACCACTGTTTTCAAAAATTAAGCTAAAAGACCACGGTTTTCCCAAGCTATAATTGTATGTGCAGTATATGATCTCCATTCTTCAAGGCTTAACTCATTGAATGTATTTAATATAAATATTTTTTTTAAATTCGAAGTCCAAGGGATATCTAAAAGAATTCGAAATATTCAAAATTCAAACAAACCATTTTCATGAGTATCTAGGCAGATGTTACAGAATAAATTTATAATCTCAAAATATGCTACATATAATCACACACATTTTATATATGCTTTATAAAATACACATTGAAATACATACATAAAAAATAAGAAAAATTCAAACACTAAATATACAAACTTAGAAAAATTAGCATACGATAATTGCAGACTTAAATCAGAATTGATGAAAGCCAAGCCAACACATTCCTTATATTAGGCAACCCGCTCACCACCGTCGCGTAACTCCCCAGTCTTCTTATTTACTATGTGTCAACAACAAGCGCAAAGAGTCACCTGGTGGTCTAAAGACTAAAGGTAAGGTGTCAGACCTCTGTGTTGGGGGTCCGGGGTTCAATCCCCGGTCCCGGTACAGATTAGTTGTCTGATTGCCAAACCCTTCCTTCACCTTTGACAAGACGTGTATTAATCACAACTTGTGAATATGTGGAATGCCAGGCCTCCACCGTGGTTCGGATTCCACGTTAACCTGTAGGTCCTCCATTTCAGCTCACAATCACCCTACCATTACACATTAGCGTAAGTGCGTACAACCCGAACGGGTAGTAAGTCGCGGTGCTAATAATAATAATAATAATAATAATAATAATAATAATAATAATAATAATAGGCTAGCTCCAACTGTATTTTATAATTTTGGATTATTGGGGGAAGGGGGTTTAATAAAGATCGTTAAGTTAGGTTTGAAATGAGTACAAACTGTAAAAAAAAAACTATTTATAATCTTCGAATTACCCAAATATTTTCTTTTATAATTCGAAAAAATTGTTATTTTTTACCGTTGATTTAAACAGTAATTTCAAGGTGGGTTCTAAATAGGTAATTTTTCGAACTAACCAATGTAGTTAGAATCTCAGCCAGCTACAGTGGAGGGGAATCTCAACATGTGATTTTCCCATCCTCATGCCACGTTAATGAGTGTGCATTTTTCTTAACTATCCTCCTCATTTGTATGTCTTTAATTTATTCATTTTTTTTTATCACCTCTTCAGGTTGTTCGCATTTTCGAGGTAATATACCGGAATTTGCTTGGAAGGAAAGTGGGAATTTATTTAGGAAAACCACCCCATGTAGAACTGACTGGGATTCGAGGTCCGATCTCCCCGTCATCAGCAGGCCAGCCTCACACGAGATTGACACCTTGGACCATTCGACCACTGAAGAGGGAAAGCCTACTGTCCAGCCAGACGGTTACATATGGTACCCTAGAATCAAACACTCAGGAGACACAATCCAAAGTTGAGGACGCGTCTTTTGTGCAGTTCATGGTGTTGGAGTCGGTTCGCCATGGTCTGAGGACGCCGGGGCGTTACCGTATATTCGGAAAGACGCCGCCGCAGTGGTTGGTGCAGCTGGGCACCTTGTCAAAGGTGTTTCTGGGCGGCGCTGCCTTCAACCAAATCACGGTAGACGTGGGAAAATACTGCGTAGGACGTCTCCGCCCCCACTTCATCGCCGTGTGCCTTCCGGACGTCCTGACTACCTGCATGACGAGCACCGACCACAGCTACATCACCGACTACCTATGCACGGGGGCTGACAAGGACGTCATACAGGAGGCCAGGTACAGTGTGTTACTACAGTACTAGACCTACAAGGACGTTATACAGGAGGCCAGGTACAGTGTGTTGCTACAGTACTAGACCTACAAGGACGCCATACAGGAGGCCAGGTACAGTGTGTTACTACAGTACTAGACCTACAAGGACGTCATACAGGAGGCCAGGTACAGTGTGTTACTACAGTACTAGACCTACAAGGACGCCATACAGGAGGCCAGATACAGTGTGTTACTACAGTACTAGACCTACAAGGACGCCATACAGGAGGCCAGGTACAATGTGTTACTACAGTACTAGACCTACAAGGACGCCATACAGGAGGCCAGATACAGTGTGTTACTACAGTACTAGACCTACAAGGACGCCATACAGGAGGCCAGGTACAGTGTGTTACTACAGTTCTAGACCTACAAGGACGCCATACAGGAGGCCAGATACAGTGTGTTACTACAGTACTAGACCTACAAGGACGCCATACAGGAGGCCAGATACAGTGTGTTACTACAGTACTAGACCTACAAGGACGCCATACAGGAGGCCAGATACAGTGTGTTACTACAGTACTAGACCTACAAGGACGCCATACAGGAGGCCAGGTACAGTGTGTTGCTACAGTACTAGACCTACAAGGACGTCATACAGGAGGCCAGGTACAGTGTGTTACTACAGTACTAGACCTACAAGGACGCCATACAGGAGGCCAGATACAGTGTGTTACTACAGTACTAGACCTACAAGGACGCCATACAGGAGGCCAGATACAGTGTGTTACTACAGTACTAGACCTACAAGGACGCCATACAGGAGGCCAGGTACAATGTGTTGCTACAGTACTAGACCTACAAGGACGCCATACAGGAGGCCAGGTACAGTGTGTTGCTACAGTACTAGACCTACAAAGACGTCATACAGGAGGCCAGGTACAGTGTGTTGCTACAGTACTAGACCTACAAGGACGTCATACAGGAGGCCAGATACAGTGTGTTACTACAGTACTAGACCTACAAGGACGCCATACAGGAGGCCAGATACAGTGTGTTACTACAGTACTAGACCTACAAGGACGCCATACAGGAGGCCAGATACAGTGTGTTACTACAGTACTAGACCTAGAAGGACGCCATACAAGAGGCCAGGTACAGTGTGTTGCTACAGTACTAGACCTACAAGGACGTCATACAGGAGGCCAGGTATAGTGTGTTGCTACAGTACTAGACCTACAAGGACGCCATACAGGAGGCCAGGTACAGTGTGTTACTACAGCACTAGACCTACAAGGACGCCATACAGGAGGCCAGATACAGTGTGTTACTACAGTACTAGACCTACAAGGACGTCATACAGGAGGACAGATACAGTGTGTTATTACAGTACTAGACCTACAAGGACGTTATACAGGAGGCCAGGTACAGTGTGTTGCTACAGTACTAGACCTACAAGGACGTCATACAGGAGGCCAGGTATAGTGTGTTGCTACAGTACTAGATCTACAAGGACGCCATACAGGAGGCCAGGTACAGTGTGTTACTACAGCACTAGACCTACAAGGACGCCATACAGGAGGCCAGATACAGTGTGTTACTACAGTACTAGACCTACAAGGACGTCATACAGGAGGACAGATACAGTGTGTTACTACAGTACTAGACCTACAAGGACGCCATACAGGAGGCCAGGTACAGTGTGTTACTACAGTACTAGACCTACAAGGACGCCATACAGGAGGTTAGGTACAATGTGTTGCTACAGTACTAGACCTACAAGGACGTTATACAGGAGGCCAGGTACAATGTGTTACTACAGTACTAGACCTACAAGGACGCCAAACAGGAGACCAGATACAGTGTGTTACTACAGTACTAGACCTACAAGGACGCCATACAGGAGGCCAGGTACAGTGTGTTGCTACAGTACTAGACCTACAAGGACGTCATACAGGAGGCAAGGTACAATGTGTTACTACAGTACTAGACCTACAAGGACGCCATACAGGAGGCCAGGTACAGTGTGTTACTACAGTACTAGACCTACAAGGACGCCATACAGGAGGCCAGGTACAATGTGTTGCTACAGTACTAGACCTACAAGGACGTCATACAGGAGGCCAGGTACAATGTGTTACTACAGTACTAGACCTACAAGGACGCCATACAGGAGGCCAGGTACAGTGTGTTACTACAGTACTAGACCTACAAGGACGCCATACAGGAGGCCAGGTACAGTGTGTTGCTACAGTACTAGACCTACAAGGACGCCATACAGGAGGCCAGATACAGTGTGTTGCTACAGTACTAGACCTACAAGGACGCCATACAGGAGGCCAGGTACAATGTGTTGCTAAAGTACTAGACCTACAAGGACGCCATACAGGAGGCCAGGTACAGTGTGTTGCTACAGTACTAGACCTACAAGGACGTCATACAGGAGGCAAGGTACAATGTGTTACTACAGTACTAGACCTACAAGGACGCCATACAGGAGGCCAGATACAGTGTGTTACTACAGTACTAGACCTACAAGGACGCCATACAGGAGGCCAGGTACAATGTGTTGCTAAAGTACTAGACCTACAAGGACGCCATACAGGAGGCCAGGTACAGTGTGTTACTACAGTACTAGACCTACAAGGACGCCAAACAGGAGACCAGATACAGTGTGTTACTACAGTACTAGACCTACAAGGACGCCATACAGGAGGTCAGGTACAATGTGTTGCTAAAGTACTAGACCTACAAGGACGCCATACAGGAGGCCAGGTACAGTGTGTTGCTACAGTACTAGACCTACGAGGACGTCATACAGGAGGCCAGATACAGTTGTGTTACTACAGTACTAGACCTACAAGGACGCCATACAGGAGGCCAGGTACATTGTGTTGCTACAGTACTACAAATAGTTCTAGTTTAGATTTACATATTAGGGTTCTTAGTTGTTAGCCAATCTGCTGACTCTTGATGACTTTTAATGCATATAATTTCACATAACGAAAGATATAAGGAGGTAAGTGAGTAAGGGAGAATGCGGCATTCTGCAACACCGTCATTAATCCTGTTTTTTATGGATTCTGAGATGACAGGATGACATGTGGGAGGAGGATGTGGAGGGTTGGAGCCCTCGATGTGAGGTGGGGATCCTGAGATGGCAGGGGGAGGTGGGGGTGATGTCAGAGAGACATGATGGTGTGTTTCCAGAAGGGAGGGTTCTGTGACTCATTAGCATAATTGAGAGGGTTGGAGGACTTGGGTGGGGGGGGGGGCGCAGAGGACACGACTGGGATGCAAGCCCCTGCAGGGCTAGGGATGGCTGAGAGGGGGTGGCGGGGGAGACTAGCATACGGGGAACAGGGTTTTCTCTCCCTCTCTCTCTCTCTCTCTCTCCGCAAATGCGGGTTCAGGTCGTCTCCGGAACAGGCTACTGATCTAGATGTCCCGGGTTCAATCTTTAGATCATAGGAAACAACCTAATGGAACAGGCTACTGATCTAGATGTCCCGGGTTCAATCCCTAGATCACAGGAAACAACC
This sequence comes from Timema cristinae, assembly GCA_039000515.1. NCBI lineage: Eukaryota > Metazoa > Arthropoda > Insecta > Phasmatodea > Timematidae > Timema > Timema cristinae. Next base: position 89,269 of record JBCFYV010002736.1, on the reverse strand, counting down.
TAATGGAACAGGCTACTGATCTAGATGTCCCGGGTTCAATCCCTAGATCACAGGAAACAACCTAATGGAACAGGCTACTGATCTAGATGTCCCGGGTTCAATCCCTAGATCACAGGAAACAACCTAATGGAACAGGCTACTGATCTAGAGGTCCTAGGTTCAATCCCTAGATCATAGGAAACAACCTAATGGAACAGGCTACTGATCTAGATGTCCCGGGTTCAATCCTTAGATCATAGGAAACAACCTAACGGAACAGGCTACTGATCTAGATGTCCCGGGTTCAATCCATAGATCATAGGAAACAACCTAATGGAACAGGCTACTGATCTAGATGTCCCGAGATCATAGGAAACAACCTAATGGAACAGGCTACTGATCTAGATGTCCCGGGTTCAATCCCTAGATCATAGGAAACAACCTAATGGAACAGGCTACTGATCTAGATGTCCCGGGTTCAATCCCTAGATCATAGGAAACAACCTAATGGAACAGGCTACAGATCCATAGGTCCTAGGTTCAATCCTCATATCTATAATGTAGATCAAGGAAACAACCTAACGGAACAGGCAACTGATCTAGAGTCCTAGGTTCAATCCCTAGATCACAGGAAACAACCTAATGGAACAGCTACAGATCCATAGGTCCTAGGTTCAATCCTCATATCTATAATGTAGATCACAGGAAAAAACCTAATGGAACAGGCTACTGATCTAGATGTCCCGGGTTCAATCCCTAGATCATAGGAAACAACCTAATGGAACAGGCTACTGATCTAGACGTCCCGGGTTCAATCCCTAGATCACAGGAAACAACTAATGGAACAGGCTACAGATTAGACGTCCCGGGTTCAATCCTCATATCTATAATGTAGATCATAGGAAACAACCTAATGGAACAGGCTACAGATCCATAGGTCCTAGGTTCAATCCTCATATCTATATGTAGATCACAGGAAACAAACTAATGGAACAGGCTACTGATCTAGATGTCCCGGGTTCAATCCCTAGATCAAGGAAACAACCTAATGGAACAGGCTACAGATCTAGATGTCCCGGTTCATCCTCATATTAAATGTAGATCATAGGAAACAACCTAATGGAACAGGCTACAGATCCATAGTCTAGTTCAATCCTCATATCTATAATGTAGATCACAGGAAACAACCTACGGACGCTCAGATCCATAGGTCCAGTTCAATCTCATATCTATAATGTAGATCATAGATAACAGTATGAAGTCTGGACCAGATTGAAGACAAACACTCTTACAATATAAGTAGAATCAGATTGAAGATAAGCACTCTTACAATATGAAGTAGGTCAGATGGATACAAGCACTCTAAGGCGGCTTCACCTCCCAATTCCTAACTCCTCAAACCCTGACGGTAAAGATATGACAAGTATTATTCACCCGTGTGTATGTGCGTATGTGTATGCGTATGTGTATGTGTAGGTGTAGGTGTAGGTGTATGCGTAGGTGTAGGGTAGGTGTATGTGTATGTGTATTCTATTCTCGAAATGGTAGTAAAATGTATCATGGATTGGGATCCGGGTAGATGCTGACAGCTTAAAAAACACAAAGTTCAGTCATTATTAGCTAAGACCTCTACATTCGGAGGTTGGGGGATAGAATCCCTGCTATACCCGCATTCACGTGAAAACCAAATTCAGTACACCCAACCGAGGGTAGTATGCTTGTTCATGGGACTGGGAGGTTAGGGGTTAGAAAAAGTTGAAATTCACCTTCAGTACACCCCGGATCTCCACATCATCGGCAGTCTAGTAGCGCCTATGAAGATCCAGATTGAGACATGGAGACCTAGTTTGAGATATGAAGATCCAGTTTGATACATGGAGAACCAGATTGAAACATGAAGAGCCCCATTGAGACATGGAGACCCAGATTGAGACATGAAGATCCAGATTGAGACATGAAGACTAAGATTGAAACATGAAGACTCCCATTGAGTGAGACAGATTGGACATGAGATCCAGATTGAGACATGAAGATCCAGATTGAGACATGAAGACCTAGTTTGAGACATGAAGATCCAGTTTGATACATGGAGAACCAGATTGAGACATGGAGACCCAGATTGAGACATGAAGATCCAGATTGAGACATGAAGACTAAGATTGAAACATGAAGACTCCCATTGAGACATGAAGATCCAGTTTGAGACATGAAGATCCAGATTGAGATATGGAGACCAACATTGAAACATGAGAGAACAAGATTGAGACATGAAGAGGCAGATTGAGACATGGAGACCCAGATTGAGACATGAAGACTCTCATTGAGACATGGAGACCTAGTTTGAGACATGAAGATCCAGTTCGAGACATGAAGATCCAGATTGAGACATGAAGATCCAGTTTGATACATGGAGAACCAGATTGAGACATGGAGACCCAGATTGAGACATGAAGACTCTCATTGAGACATGGAGACCTAGTTTGAGACATGAAGATCCAGTTAGAGACATGAAGATCCAGATTGAGACATGAAGATCCAGTTGATACATGGAGAACCAGATTGAGAATGGAGACCAGATTGAGACATGAAGATCCAGATGAGACATGAAGACCAAGTTTGAGACATGGAGACCCGATTGAGACATGAAAGACTCCCGATTGAGACATAAGATCCTGATTGAGACATGGAGACCCAGATTGAGATATGGAGACCAACATTGAAACATGGAGACAAGATTGAGACATGAAGAGTCAGATTGAGACATGGAGACCCAGATTGAGAATGAGATCCGATTGAACATAAGACCCCATTGAGACTGGAGACCCAGATGAGACATGAAGATCCGATTGAGACATGGAGACCCAGATTGAGACATGGAGATCCGATTGAACATGAAGACCCATTGAGACTGGAGACCCATTTAGACATGAAGATCCAGATTGAGACATGGAGACCCAGATTGAGACATGGAGATCCACATTGAAACATGAAGACCCAGTTGAGACATGAGGACTCCATTGAGACATGAAGACCCAGATTGAGAACATGAAGATCCTGATTGGACATGAGACCCCATTGAGACGTGGAAGACCAGATTGAGACATGAAGATCCTGATTGAGACATGGAGACCCAGATTGAGATATGGAGATCCAGATTGAAACATGAAGACCCAGTTTGAGACTGAGGACCTCCATTGAGACATGAAGACCCAGATTGAGACATGAAGATCCAGATTGGACATGAAGACACCATTGAGAAACGTGGAGACCCAGAGTGAGACATGAAGACCCAGATTGAGACATGGAGACCCAGATAGAAACATTAAGACCCTCACATTGAGACATGGAGACCCAGATTGAGACATGAAGATCCAGATTGAGACATGAAGATCCAGTTTGATACATGGAGACCCAGATTGAAACATGAAGATCCAGATTGAGACATGAAGATCCAGATTGAGACGTGAAGACTAAGATTGAGACATGGAGACCTAGATTGAGACATGAAGATCCAGATTGAGACATGGAGACCCAGATTGAGACATGAAGATCCAGATTGAGACATGAAGACTCCCATTGAGACATGGAGACCCAGATTGAATCATGAAGACGCAGATTGAGACATGGAGACCCAGATTGAGACAAGAAGATTCTGATTGAGGCATGGAGACCCAGATTGAGACATGAAGATTCTGAGTGAGACATGGAGACCCGGAGTGAGACATGGAGATCCAGATTGAGACATGAAGATCCAGTTTGATACATGGAGACCAGATTGAGACATGAAGATTCTTATTGAGACATGGAGACCGAGATTGAGACATGGAGACTGAGATTGAGACATAGGGACCAAGATTGAGACGTGAAGATCCAGATTGAGACATGAAGATTCTGATTGAGACATGGAGGCCTAGATTGAGATATGGAGACCAAGATTGAAAATGGAGACCCAGAGTGAGACATGGAGATCCAGATTGAGACATGAAGATCCAGTTTGATACATGGAGACCCAGTTTGAAACATGAAGTCCCAGTTTTAAACATGAAGACACAGTTTGAGACATGAGGACCTCCATTGAGACATGAAGATCTAGTTTGAGACATGGAGACCCCCATTGAGACATGGAGACCCAGATTGAGACATGAAGATCCAGATTGAGACATGGAGACCCAGATAGAAACATTAAGACCCTCACATTGAGACATGGAGACCCAGAGTGAGATATGAAGACCCAGATTGAGACATGGAGACCCAGATTGAGATATGGAGACCCAGATTGAAACATGGAGACCAATATTGAGACATGAAGAGCCAGATTGAGACATGAAGAGCCAGAGTGAGACATGGAGACCCAGATTGAGACACGAAGGCCTAGTTTGAGACATGAAGACTAAGATTGAGACATGAAGACCCTCCCCATTGAGACATGGAGACCCAGATTGAGACATGAAGATCCAGATTGAGACATGAAGATCCATTTTGATACATGGAGATCCAGATTGAGACATGGAGACCCAGATTGAGACATGGAGACCCAGATTGAGACATGAAGATCCAGTTTGAGACATGGAGACCTCCCCATTGAGACATGGAGACCCAGATTGAGACATGAAGATCCAGATTGAGACGTGAAGATCCAGTTTGAGACATGGAGACCCAGATTGAGACATGAAGACCCAGTTTGAGACATGGAGATCCAGATTGAGACATGAAGATCCTGATTGAGACATGAAGATCTAGTTTGAGACATGGAGAGCCCCATTGAGACATGAAGATCTAGTTTGAGACGTGGAGCCCCAGATTGAGACATGAAGACTAAGATTGGGACATGAAGATCCAGTTTGAGACATGGAGACCCAGATTGAGACATGAAGATCCAGATTGAGACATGAAGACGCATCTGTTGGTAGTACTAGGCGGTCCATGAGTATTTTTATGATGGACAGTTAGATAATACAATCGCAGCAGGAATGATACTAAATTATCTTACCTACCGTAGCAAGTATTATTTTCACCACGTTACGTGCCTTATCACGGATGATAGATAGAGGTGATGAGTCCGGGTTCTCCCTCTCTCTCATCAAGGGTCTCTAAACCTGGGAATTAAGGATATGACAAGTATATCTCTCCCTCTCTCAAAGTCTTAGTCTTTTCACGGGTCTCGAACCCCGGGATATGACAAGTATCCACTCTACCTCTAATTAAACCTTTCCCAATTCCTACACGGTCTAAAACCCTGGGAATTAAGGATATGACGAGTATTATTTCGGTATGGAACATCCGGGTGGAGGGGTTATCTCTCGCACCGGGTCTCGAACTATCCAGCAAATGTGGGTTCACTTCCCAGGATATGACAAGTATATTCTCCCTCTCACAGGTCTCGAAGTATCCAGCAAATGCGGGTTCACTTCCCAATTCCTATCTCCCTCAATCCCTGATGGTCAGGTGTGTTAGGATAACCGTACTTAATCAATGAATTGTTTTCAGGTTAAATGTGAATAGTTACACCCTATCTCTATCTTGAATGTGTATAGGTGTGTGTATGTGAGCATATGTGTTAGGATAACCGTACTTAATCAATGAATTGTTTTCAGGTTAATGAGTTTAAAAAGGAATTGTTTACTTCATTAATTAACAATACGAGGTTCGAACCTTGCTTCCCAGGATAATTGTACTCGAAACTAATATGGTAGAATTTAGATACAGATACGCTCATTCATGCGGAGGGAGTAAACATTGAATTGTTTTCAGGAGGAAACGAGCTAATGGAACAGGCTACAGATCTAGATGTCCAGGGTTCAATCCTCGGTACTGTCGTGTAGATCACAGGAAACGATCTAATGGAACAGGCTATTGATCTAGAGCTCCCGAGTTCACAGGAAACAACCTAACGGAACAGGCTACAGATCTAGAGGTCCCGGGTTCAATCCCTAGATCACAGGAAACAACCTGGATATGACAAGTATATCCCTCTCTCTCAAAGTATTAGTTTTTTTTTTTTTCGGTATGGAACACCCGGGTGGAGGGGTTATCTCTCGCACCGGGTCTCGAACTATCCAGCAAATTCGGGTTCAGGTCGTCTCGCGGTCTGGCGGATCCAGCAAATGCGGCTTCACCTCCCAATTCCTATCTCCCTCAAACCCTGATGGTCAGGATATGACAAGTATTATTATTCACCTCGCGTGTATGTCGGATTCTATTCTCGAAATGGTAGTAAAATGTATCATGGATTGGGATCCTGGGTAGTATGCAAGGTTAGAACCCCTGCCAGTGCACCGTGGATTAGAACTCGCATTCACTTTCAGTACACCCGGATCTCCGCGTCATCGTTAGTCTAGTAGCGCCTTCTCATTCATGAATAAAAATGGGGTGATGGATTGGGTGCGGAGCAGCTGACCTTCAGGGGTTGTCTCTTGTACGGTCTCCCGTCCATCAATGACTCACGGTCATTCATCATGGGCACGGGACGAATCCTGGATAACTCAGCGGTAAGAGTATGAGCTTAGTCCTGACAGAGGGTTCTTCTTCATTGCGAACAGTTTAACGGTGGTGGTCTGGCATTCCTCGGTGAGGGAAGGGTTTGTGGCGGGACCGAGGATTGAACCCTGACCGTCAGCATAGAAGTCTGACACCTTACACCTAGACCATCAGCTCACCCCGGTAGCGCGTATGATGATGGTATTAGTTAATAATCTTTTAAAATCTTTAAAAAAGATTTGTTTACATCATTAGGTTCAAACCAGCTTAACACTTAGGATTTAAATCAATTAGAACTTTCATCTACGATATCTAAACATCACTAGACTATTATTTATCATCGCGTTCGTCAAAGTTTAAAGGTGGTTGCTTAGAGTTCAGTCATTTATTATCTTAAAAAAAAAAAAAAACAGGCAAAGTTCAGTCATTTATTAGCTTAGTACAGTAAAGTTCAACCATAAACATACAGCGCATTAATTACATTGGCTAAATTGCTTAGTTAGTGACTGGATTACTAATAGAACTATATCAAACTAAGCAAAGTTCAGCCATTTATTAGCTTAGTACAGCAAAGTTCAACCATAAACATACAGTGCATTAATTACATTGGCTAAATTGCTTAGTTAGTGACTGGATTACTAATATATTTTTTCAGAATTAAACATAGAACTATATCAAGTCCCTCTACATTCATCCCGACAACCAGTAGCTTTTTTTTTTTACATCAGAGCGGTTCATATTTGAATACCAATCAATTGTGCAATTTTTTTAATTATCTTTAAATGAAGCTGAATTATTATGCAACTTAATCACCTTTAAATGAGGTTGGATTATGACGGAGCTAACAATATTTTTTCTAAAACATAGGCAAAGTTCTATCATTTATTGGCTTAGCACGTCAAAGTTCGATCATTAATTACCTTAAAAACATACAGTCCATTAATTACATTAGCCAAAGTTCAAACGGTCTTAATTTCAACTTTTCAATCTATTAAATTATTCTTACAAGACTTTCAATTCATCATTTAAAAAGTTAATTACATTACGAGTTCAGCCTAACACTTTTCTTAAATTCTTTTAAATTCACATTAAACAAAGTTAATAATTACTAACAGCATTAATTGACTTAAAAATTATAGAAAGTTGAATACACTTCATAACAAAGTTCGCCTTTATACTAAATCAGTTACTCATTTGAATTGAATTAGCCAAAGTTCAAACAATCTTAATCACAAAGTGACATAGATGGTAATATTTACAAAGTTCTTCATTGATACTGTGAATTCCAGTTAAATTTACCTTTATAATGTTAAGAATTGTTAATACACATTCAATCATTAACTATTATTGAATTGAAGTTCAAGCAAGTTAAATTTAAACCATTCCTAAAATATTACTTCATTTGAATATTGAATTAGCCAAAGTTCAAAATCTTAATCCTTTAAAAACGGATTATGACGCTAACAATTTTTTAAAACACAGCAAAGTTCTTCATTTATTGGCTTTATCAAGTTCGAATTAATTACCTTAAAAAACATACAGTCCATTAATTACATTAGCCAAAGTTCAAACGGTCTTAATCACCTTTTCATTAATTCTTTTAACAAGATCATACATTTAAAAAGTTAATTACATTACAAGTTCAACCATTAATTACCTTAAAAAATTCATCTGAATATTGAATTAAGCAAAGTTCAAACAATCTTCCTTAAAAACAAAGTTTGACCATTATTGCTTAAAACAAACAGTTACTTCATTTGAATATTGAATTAGCCAAAGTTCGAAAAATCTTAATCACCTTTAAATGAAACTGGATTATGACGGAGCTAACAATATTTTTTCTAAAACACAGGCAAAGTTCTATCATTTATTGGCTTAGTACGTCAAAGTTCGATAATTAATTACCTTAAAAACATACAGTCCATTAATTACATTAACCAAAGTTCAAACGGTCTTAATCACCTTTTCATTAATTCTTTTACAAGATCCATACATTTAAAAGTTAATTACATTACAAGTTCAACCATTAATTACCTTAAAAAATTCATCTGAATATTGAATTAAGCAAAGTTCAAACAATCTTCCTTAAAAACAAAGTTTGACCATTAATTGTCTTAAAAACAAACAGTTACTTCATTTGAATATTGAATTAGTCAAAGTTGAAAAATTTTAATACACCTTTAAATGAAACGTGATTTGACGGAGCTAACAATATTTTTCTAAAACACAGGCAAAGTTCTATCATTTATTGGCTTAGTACGTCAAAGTTCGATAATTAATTACCTTAAAAACATACAGTCCATTAATTACATTAACCAAAGTTCAAACGGTCTTAATCGCCTTTTCATTAATTCTTTTACAAGATTCATACATTTAAAAGTTAATTACATTACGAAGTTCAACCATTAATTACCTTAAAAAATTCATCTGAATATTGAATTAAGCAAAGTTCAAACAATCCTCCTTAAAAACAAAGTTTGACCATTAATTACCTTAAAAACAAACAGTTACTTCATTTGAATATTGAATTAGCCAAAGTTCAAATAACCTTTAAATGGGGATGTAACAAGGAGATTGGTTAAATACACTCTCTTCAACTCCTCACCTAGTAGAATCGTAAAAGTTCTGCATGTGTAGATTTAAACCATTCCTAAATCAGTTACTTCATTTGAATATTGAATTAACTAATGTTCGAACAATGTTTAAATGAGGCAGGATTATGAAGAAGTTAACAATATCGGATTAGTCAAATTAATTACCTTTTCATTAATTCTTTTACAAGATTCATACATTTAAAGTGTTAATTACATTACCTTAAAAAACACAAAGTCCATTAATTACTTTTTTAACCAAAGTTCAAACAATCTTAATTAATTACCTTAAAATTGGTTAAATACACTCTCTTCAACTCCTCTCCTAGTCGGATCGTAAAAGTTCTGCATGGGTAGATTTAAACCATTCTTTAAGTAGTAGAACATTTTCCGTAGCACAAGAATAGAAGCTAGCGTAATGAGTAGCGCACTTGTTCGCGTTGTACAGTTTTTTTAGCTTTCTCAGGGAAGGACATCCAAGTTCGCCTAACTCAAAAAACTCATACTTGTCTGTATCGGAACCTATGAGTTTCTCTAGCCAAGTTAACTTCTCCGCTCCTTTGATATAGATCGATACTCGTGAGCCGTACCGTTCTAGATGGGGGATTATGGTAGAACGTAGATTCGCGTATGGTATATCACCCTCACTCCAAGATAGTCCATGATGACGAGTTCTTACCCACTCTATATTTTCCATAGTCGAAACAGAGAGGTTATCCAACTTACACGGCGGAAGAAACTTAGAGTTTATTTCCTCGAAATGTTCAAAATGTAAAACACTCACCTCTTTGAATACGAATGATATTTCTTCACCCGAATATCCTTGCACATCGATCAACATAGCGACACGCTCTGAAGCTACTGTTTGCCGGGATGAATGCAGATGAGCCCGCCTAGAAGTTCAGATCTATATATATTGTTCATCTCACGCAGATGTTCTCGTGTGAAGCGGGATAGCAGCGGGAGGAGAGGAGGAAGCTTATAATCAAGATTCTCTACCCAACCCTCCTGCAGGGTCATAGCCTCTCCGCGCGCTCCGGTGATTAGAATCAGAGGTATTCTTAAATAACTCCAGCCTAGCATGAAGAGACACCATTCTCAATCATGGGTCAGGTGTTGAGGAGGTCTGTTTTTTTCCTAGACTTCGCTTCAAAAAAGATCAAGGGGTTCACGAGGATATAATTCAGGAGCTGATCCCTCCCCTCCCACGAAGACTCGTGCAGGACAACGGTATTCTTCGTCAAGAAACCGCACAGCTGTGTTTTGGGGTAATAAAGGGTAGACCTATGATAATGTGCTAAGGGAAGCTAGCAGGTGCAGGTGAACCGGGACGTACGCCTCCCAGAGAGAGAAACTCTCCGACCCCTGGGGAGGAGAGAGAGAACCGTCCGAGGATTGAAGCCAATGATTGCCCCTCCTACAAAGTACACAGATCTAGACCCTCAATGTGATTCTAAGCATGTCACTTGGAAAGAAATTTATGTTCTAATACCTCGACTGTTATGGTTATATACGGCTCTTTCAAGAGCAGCTGTGCACCGCAGTCACTAGGTCAAGCCCGCCACGACACACTTTACCGTGTGGGACACCTTATAACCCTACCCATGGGGTCTAAACGCTACGTCACGATGCGAGAGATAACCCCTCCACCCGGGTGTTCCATACCGAAAAAAAAAACTAATACTTTGAGAGAGAGAGAGATATACTTGTCATATCCAGGTTGTTTTCTGTGATCTAGGGATTGAACCCAGGACCTCTAGATCTGTAGCCTGTTCCGTTAGGTTGTTTCCTGTGATCTAGGGATTGAACCGGGACCTCTAGATCTGTAGCCTGTTCCGTTAGGTTGTTTCCTATGATCTAGGGATCTCTAGATCAATAGCCTGTTCCATTAGATCGTTTCCTGTGATCTACACGACAGTACCGAGGATTGAACCCTGGACATCTAGATCTGTAGCCTGTTCCATTAGCTCGTTTCCTCCTGAAAACAATTCAATGTTTACTCCCTCCGCATGAATGAGCGTATCTGTATCTAAATTCTACCATATTAGTTTCGAGTACAATTATCCTGGGAAGCAAGGTTCGAACCTCGTATTGTTAATTAATGAAGTAAACAATTCCTTTTTAAACTCATTAACCTGAAAACAATTCATTGATTAAGTACGGTTATCCTAACACATATGCTCACATACACACACCTATACACATTCAAGATAGAGATAGGGTGTAACTATTCACATTTAACCTGAAAACAATTCATTGATTAAGTACGGTTATCCTAACACACCTGACCATCAGGGATTGAGGGAGATAGGAATTGGGAAGTGAACCCGCATTTGCTGGATACTTCGAGACCTGTGAGAGGGAGAATATACTTGTCATATCCTGGGAAGTGAACCCACATTTGCTGGATAGTTCGAGACCCGGTGCGAGAGATAACCCCTCCACCCGGATGTTCCATACCGAAATAATACTCGTCATATCCTTAATTCCCAGGGTTTTAGACCGTGTAGGAATTGGGAAAGGTTTAATTAGAGGTAGAGTGGATACTTGTCATATCCCGGGGTTCGAGACCCGTGAAAAGACTAAGACTTTGAGAGAGGGAGAGATATACTTGTCATATCCTTAATTCCCAGGTTTAGAGACCCTTGATGAGAGAGAGGGAGAACCCGGACTCATCACCTCTCTCTGTCATCCGTGATAAGGCACGTAACGTGGTGAAAATAATACTTGCTACGGTAGGTAAGATAATTTAGTATCATTCCTGCTGCGATTGTATTATCTAACTGTCCATCATAAAAATACTCATGGACCGCCTAGTACTACCAACAGATGCGTCTTCATGTCTCAATCTGGATCTTCATGTCTCAATCTGGGTCTCCATGTCTCAAACTGGATCTTCATGTCCCAATCTTAGTCTTCATGTCTCAATCTGGGGCTCCACGTCTCAAACTAGATCTTCATGTCTCAATGGGGCTCTCCATGTCTCAAACTAGATCTTCATGTCTCAATCAGGATCTTCATGTCTCAATCTGGATCTCCATGTCTCAAACTGGGTCTTCATGTCTCAATCTGGGTCTCCATGTCTCAAACTGGATCTTCACGTCTCAATCTGGATCTTCATGTCTCAATCTGGGTCTCCATGTCTCAATGGGGAGGTCTCCATGTCTCAAACTGGATCTTCATGTCTCAATCTGGGTCTCCATGTCTCAATCTGGGTCTCCATGTCTCAATCTGGATCTCCATGTATCAAAATGGATCTTCATGTCTCAATCTGGATCTTCATGTCTCAATCTGGGTCTCCATGTCTCAATGGGGAGGGTCTTCATGTCTCAATCTTAGTCTTCATGTCTCAAACTAGGCCTTCGTGTCTCAATCTGGGTCTCCATGTCTCACTCTGGCTCTTCATGTCTCAATCTGGCTCTTCATGTCTCAATATTGGTCTCCATGTTTCAATCTGGGTCTCCATATCTCAATCTGGGTCTCCATGTCTCAATCTGGGTCTTCATATCTCACTCTGGGTCTCCATGTCTCAATGTGAGGGTCTTAATGTTTCTATCTGGGTCTCCATGTCTCAATCTGGATCTTCATGTCTCAATCTGGGTCTCCATGTCTCAATGGGGGTCTCCATGTCTCAAACTAGATCTTCATGTCTCAATGGAGGTCCTCATGTCTCAAACTGTGTCTTCATGTTTCAAACTGGGACTTCATGTTTCAAACTGGGTCTCCATGTATCAAACTGGATCTTCATGTCTCAATCTGGATCTCCATGTCTCACTCTGGGTCTCCATGTTTCAATATTGGTCTCCATATCTCAATCTAGGCCTCCATGTCTCAATCAGAATCTTCATGTCTCAATCTGGATCTTCACGTCTCAATCTTGGTCCCTTTGTCTCAATCTCAGTCTCCATGTCTCAATCTCGGTCTCCATGTCTCAATCAGAATCTTCATGTCTCAATCTGGTCTCCATGTATCAAACTGGATCTTCATGTATCAATCTGGATCTCCATGTCTCACTCCGGGTCTCCATGTCTCACTCAGAATCTTCATGTCTCAATCTGGGTCTCCATGCCTCAATCAGAATCTTCTTGTCTCAATCTGGGTCTCCATGTCTCAATCTGCGTCTTCATGTTTCAATCTGGGTCTCCATGTCTCAATGGGAGTCTTCATGTCTCAATCTGGATCTTCATGTCTCAATCTGGGTCTCCATGTCTCAATCTGGATCTTCATGTCTCAATCTAGGTCTCCATGTCTCAATCTTAGTCTTCACGTCTCAATCTGGATCTTCATGTCTCAATCTGGATCTTCATGTTTCAATCTGGGTCTCCATGTATCAAACTGGATCTTCATGTCTCAATCTGGATCTTCATGTCTCAATCTGGGTCTCCATGTCTCAATGTGAGGGTCTTAATGTTTCTATCTGGGTCTCCATGTCTCAATCTGGGTCTTCATGTCTCACTCTGGGTCTCCACGTCTCAATGGGTGTCTTCATGTCCCAATCAGGATCTTCATGTCTCAATCTGGGTCTTCATGTCTCAATGGAGGTCCTCAGGTCTCAAACTGGGTCTTCATGTTTCAATCTGGATCTCCATATCTCAATCTGGGTCTCCATGTCTCAATCAGGATCTTCATGTCTCACTCTGGGTCTCCACGTCTCAATGGGGGTCTTCATGTCCCAATCAGGATCTTCATGTCTCAATCTGGGTCTTCATGTCTCAATGGAGGTCCTCAGGTCTCAAACTGGGTCTTCATGTTTCAATCTGGATCTCCATACCTCAATCTGGGTCTCCATGTCTCAATCAGGATCTTCATGTCTCACTCTGGGTCTCCACGTCTCAATGGGGGTCTTCATGTCCCAATCAGGATCTTCATGTCTCAATCTGGGTCTTCATGTCTCAATGGAGGTCCTCAGGTCTCAAACTGGGTCTTCATGTTTCAATCTGGATCTCCATACCTCAATCTGGGTCTTCATGTCCCAATCAGGATCTTCATGTCTCAATCTGGGTCTCCATGTCTCAATCTGACTCTTCATGTCTCAATCTTGCTCTCCATGTTTCAATGTTGGTCTCCATATCTCAATCTGGGTCTCCATGTCTCAATCAGGATCTTGATGTCTCAATGGGAGTCTTCATGTCTCAATCTGGGTCTCCATGTCTCAAACATGATCTTCATGTCTCAATCTGGATCTTCATGTCTCAATCTGGGTCTCCATGTCTCAATCTGGTTCTCCATGTATCAAACTGGATCTTCATGTCTCAATCTGGATCTTCATGTCTCGAACTGGATCTTCATGTCTCAAACTAGGTCTCCATGTCTCAATGAGAGTCTTCATGTCTCAATCTGGGTCTCCATGTCTCAATCTTCCTCTTCATGTCTCAATCTTGTTCTCCATGTTTCAATGTTGGTCTCCATATCTCAATCTGGATCTTCATGTCTCAAACTGGATCTTCATGTCTCAATGGGAGTCTTCATGTTTCAATCTTAGTCTTCACGTCTCAATCAGGATCTTCATGTCTCAATCTGGGTCTCCATGTCTCAATCTGGTTCTCCATGTATCAAACTGGATCTTCATGTCTCAAACTAGGTCTTCATGTCTCAATCTGGATCTTCATGTCTCAATCTGGATCTTCATGTCTCAATGGGAGTCTTCATGTTTCAATCTTAGTCTTCATGTCTCAATCTGGATCTTCATGTCTCAATCTGGGTCTCCATGTCTCAATGGGGCTCTTCATGTTTCAATCTGGTTCTCCATGTATCAAACTGGATCTTCATATCTCAAACTAGGTCTCCATGTCTCAATCTGGATCTTCATAGGCGCTACTAGACTGCCGATGATGTGGAGATCCGGGGTGTACTGAAGGTGAATTTCAACTTTTTCTAACCCCTAACCTCCCAGTCCCATGAACAAGCATACTACCCTCGGTTGGGTGTACTGAATTTGGTTTTCACGTGAATGCGGGTATAGCAGGGATTCTATCCCCCAACCTCCGAATGTAGAGGGTCTTAAGCTAATAAATGACTGAACTTTGTGTTTTTTTAAGCTGTCAGCATACTACCCAGGATCCCAATCCATGATACATTTTACTACCATTTCGAGAATAGAATACACATACACATACACCTACACCTACACCTACGCATACACCTACACCTACACCTACACATACACATACGCATACACATACGCACATACACACGAGGTGAATAATACTTGTCATATCTTGACCGTCAGGGTTTGAGGGAGATAGGAATTGGGAGGTGAAGCCGCCTTAGAGTGCTTGTATCCAATCTGACCCTACTTCATATTGTAAGAGTGCTTATCTTCAATCTGATTCTACTTCATATTGTAAGAGTGTTTGTCTTCAATCCGGTCCAGACTTCATACTGTTATACTATGATCTACATTATAGATATGAGGATTGAACCTGGGACCTATGGATCTGTAGCCCGTCCCATTAGGTTGTTTCCTGTGATCTACATTATAGATATGAGGATTGAACCTAGGACCTATGGATCTGTAGCCTGTTCCATTAGGTTGTTTCCTATGATCTACATTATAGATATGAGGATTGAACCCGGGACGTCTAGATCTGTAGCCTGTTCCATTAGGTTGTTTCCTGTGATCTAGGGATTGAACCCGGGACATCTAGATCAGTAGCCTGTTCCATTAGTTTGTTTCCTGTGATCTACATTATAGATATGAGGATTGAACCTAGGACCTATGGATCTGTAGCCTGTTCCATTAGGTTGTTTCCTATGATCTACATTATAGATATGAGGATTGAACCCGGGACGTCTAGATCTGTAGCCTGTTCCATTAGGTTGTTTCCTGTGATCTAGGGATTGAACCCGGGACGTCTAGATCAGTAGCCTGTTCCATTAGGTTGTTTCCTATGATCTAGGGATTGAACCCGGGACATCTAGATCAGTAGCCTGTTCCATTAGGTTGTTTCCTGTGATCTACATTATAGATATGAGGATTGAACCTAGGACCTATGGATCTGTAGCCTGTTCCATTAGGTTGTTTCCTGTGATCTAGGGATTGAACCTAGGACCTCTAGATCAGTTGCCTGTTCCGTTAGGTTGTTTCCTGTGATCTACATTATAGATATGAGGATTGAACCTAGGACCTATGGATCTGTAGCCTGTTCCATTAGGTTGTTTCCTATGATCTAGGGATTGAACCCAGTACATCTAGATCAGTAGCCTGTTCCATTAGGTTGTTTCCTATGATCTAGGGATTGAACCCGGGACTTCTAGATCAGTAGCCTGTTCCATTAGGTTGTTTCCTATGATCTCGGGACATCTAGATCAGTAGCCTGTTCCATTAGGTTGTTTCCTATGATCTAAGGATTGAACCCGGGACATCTAGATCAGTAGCCTGTTCCGTTAGGTTGTTTCCTATGATCTAAGGATTGAACCCGGGACATCTAGATCAGTAGCCTGTTCCATTAGGTTGTTTCCTATGATCTAGGGATTGAACCTAGGACCTCTAGATCAGTAGCCTGTTCCATTAGGTTGTTTCCTGTGATCTAGGGATTGAACCCGGGACATCTAGATCAGTAGCCTGTTCCATTAGGTTGTTTCCTGTGATCTAGGGATTGAACCCGGGACATCTAGATCAGTAGCCTGTTCCATTAGGTTGTTTCCTGTGATCTAGGGATTGAACCCGGGACATCTAGATCAGTAGCCTGTTCCATTAGGTTGTTTCCTATGATCTAAGGATTGAACCCGGGACATCTAGATCAGTAGCCTGTTCCGGAGACGACCTGAACCCGCATTTGCGGAGAGAGAGAGAGAGAGAGAGGGAGAGAAAACCCTGTTCCCCGTATGCTAGTCTCCCCCGCCACCCCCTCTCAGCCATCCCTAGCCCTGCAGGGGCTTGCATCCCAGTCGTGTCCTCTGCGCCCCCCCCCCCACCCAAGTCCTCCAACCCTCTCAATTATGCTAATGAGTCACAGAACCCTCCCTTCTGGAAACACACCATCATGTCTCTCTGACATCACCCCCACCTCCCCTGCCATCTCAGGATCCCCACCTCACATCGAGGGCTCCAACCCTCCACATCCTCCTCCCACATGTCATCCTGTCATCTCAGAATCCATAAAAAACAGGATTAATGACGGTGTTGCAGAATGCCGCATTCTCCCTTACTTAAGTGCATCATAATTTACCTTAAAATATTATATTAGACCTATTTTAGATTTAAATCAGTGCATCTGGTTAGGAGTGAACTTGGGTCTGTTGGATCAAGGTCCACTTTACTGTTCAGGCAGTCAACGCTACCAACGATAAGCCACCGATACATACACGGTTGTTGTTGTTGTAGTGGTTTATACTCATGACTTGACACCTAACCTGGTGGCTAGGGTCGGGATTTGACTCAATTCGAATTTCTTCGGGTGCTTTGAGATTGGAGGATTTTTTTAAAATATTACTTATCCAGGCGGTTCGTAACCTTCTTTAAAATTAACCTTACTCATCCTGTTGGCTCTCCACAACCGACTGGAACTCTTCTCTCCTTCACTCACTATAAAGCAGTTAGCTCTAATAAAACTAAAACAATAGTTTATTAGTTTGTTACAGCATAGTAAGTTAGTAAACCTCTGCTTCTAGAGGGAGATGTAAACAAATATTTGTTAAGTTTGTTGTTGATCTGTCATATTATTGTGAAGTAGCGTTCTATTGCTAAGGGCGTCACCTACTTGAAGCGATATATTATCATCACTATACAGTATTTACGGGTATGACAGTTGTTAGGTTTTAAAACCACTAAATCAATCCTCAATTTATCTTAGAAAAATATATTTTTGTGATAGGCTACTATTAAAATTTGGTTCTATTTGTTTGAAGAAAGCTAGATCTGTACCGTTTATCATTTACTTTAAAATTTCACGTGAAAAGTCGTTGGAATTATCTAACTTCGCCTGTCCATTAATTTATTAAAAATTATAGAAAATTAAATGGCTCATTGCTCCAATAGACGTCTCCCTTAACTGCTGAGTAATGTTCTTGCACTCGGTGACTTGCGATTGTTACAGGTATAGCAGGCTCAGTGATGGGTGAGTATGTTTATAGTTCGCTTTTCTCGTTGAGGACTCCACCCCCAAACCCCCAGTGGGTTTTATTTGCAAGTGAATATAAGCTAATGTAATTCCAGAGCCGTTTTTTTTATAAGTCTGACCATTTAGCCACACAAAACACCTCCAAAGAAAGGTCCGTACCGACTTTAAAAGTTGCTCCAATATTTTGAACTTTTTTCGGGGTTAATTTTTTTTTTTTAACTTTTTGTAATTTTCCCGTAGGTTACATTTTATAAGCTATAAGTGTGCCAAATTTCAAGTTTCTAGCTCATCTAGAAGTGGGTAAATATTAATGTCAGTGAGTGAGTCAGCCGTGTGGCTTTATAGTAGTATAATAATATAATTGCTGATTCCAGAGATTTTATTTGAATTCGTTATAAAATAATATACTCTGCATCTAATTAACAGATCTTAATTTCGTAAAATTGTACATATACATCGAAATACGCGCTTATCCATCGGTATAAGTATTCAGCAAACACGCAACAAAAAGGTGTGTGGGTGTGGTTGAGGTTGGGGCGAAGCTGTTTGGGGGTGGCAGGGGTGATGTCCCGAGAGTTTTGATAACCTCACGTGCCTCCCAAAATTTCAACTAATATAGTTTTCAATTTAAACTAAAATGCATCCTTTCTATACATTATATTAGAAACAAAAATATGTATAATATTCCATACCGCGTCATACTACCCGTCAGTGATATACGTATAATAACCCGCGGGGTAAAGATAATGAAGGTAGCAGTTAGAAGATATGTAACAGGATTCACATGGTGGGAGAAAGAGAAATAATTTAGTTGGTGGGAAAAAAATCCTCAAGGCGATATTTGAGCCCCAATCCCCCTGTCAACAGCTAACTACATTAAATGACCTTGACGTTTAACTCGCGTGACTACCAATGAGAGTCTTAATGAGAAGTACAGTAAATATATTCAATGGACAAATTAGCGGTTAAGTTTAAACCTTTGGAAATATTATCGAAACAATACCATCGGCCAAATTTTGGAATTAACTCATGATCACCGGCCTCGGTGGCCGCATGGTCTAAGTCGTCACTCTCATAATAGACTAGCCCAGTGGTTGAGAACCTACGGCACGCTGGACGTTTTGAATATAAATAATATAAAACCATTATTTTTAATTAAAACCATTGATAATTTTATGTTTCAATGATTCAATTGTTTTGTTTCAAAATTTCAAAATAATGTCTTGATAACTTAAATTTTGCAAAACACAATTATAGCTTTTGTATTTATTGTGCTTTATATTAAAATATTGAATATTCAAGAAACAGTAGTTATTTAATGTACTCGATATAGAAACATTTTGTTACATTTACATTTTACAAGATAAACTTAAATTTGTTTTATTAGTTGTACTAGTTAACTAGTATAAAATATAAACGATTTGTGTGGGATTAGGTTAGTTTGGTCGCTGAGCGACTTTGTAATATTACTCCGACAAAACACTACTAAAAGGTTGCCGACCCCTGGACTAGACTTATCGATAATGGGGAGCTCTGAATTCGAACTGAGGGTGTTTATTCAAAAATGATTTTTCACTCTGCCTCCACGCAATATCGAGTACACTTGCTCTAAATTCAACCGTTCTAATCGCTAACTCATCAGCGTAATTAGTTAATATGCGTCTAACCCGGACGGGTAGTAAGATGCGATGCTAAAAACAACTACTTTATGAGAAATATGTAAGTCAGTAGTTCTCACAATGTAGTAGTGACTTGAAGTCGAATGACAATGAATACGTTAAAAATATATTTTGTTTACTTAAGTAGGTACTCAGAGAAATAAATACATATGTAAAAAAGTAACGGCTCTAACAACTTAAAATATTATGTCGATTTTTTATTATTTACTCAAGAAAATGTTGATAAATGATATTTTTTATTTATTACTTTAGTAGTATATTATTATAATAATAAATTAAGGATCTACTTTCATTTAATTAAGTAAATAAAAGGAATGTATATGATCTGACCAATAGTTCTCCAATTGTTTTCTATCTATATAACGCTGCCATCCCAAGTGATTATAGTGCAAGGAACGCTGAAATATTTTAATAGCACTGATATTAACTAAAAGTAGATTACAGTTAGGTTTGTATCTGAGCAGTAGATCTTATGAAAAAATAGTGTGTACTACTGCTGCAAGAGGATCAAAGATTACGTTCATTCAAAAATTTAGTCTATTTTTTTAAGATAAAAATCATAAAGGTTTTTAATTTTATTTTACAGTCCCATAATTTGTTAAATTACTTCTACTATTGTTGTATTCCACAAACCTACTTTGAAGCAGCCATCAACTTGTTGCTATCATGAAAGAGATTCTCGCATCATTCACTAAGAAACAAACCCCGGCAATTGACAGTTTGCTCCGGTCAACTCAACACTTCCCAAAGACGGTCGTAGTAATGTCCAGTTTTCAGAGGAAGAGCCCTATCCGACACCTAGACAAATAACCAGTAGCGGCTCGTATATAGGCACTGCGGAACTGCAGCACACTCTATTTCCACTTGATGTTATCGATAACATTTAATGTAATGAGTCATTTTTTTCTTTAGTTCTTTTATTATTTTTATAGTACAATATATATTCCTTAAAATTAATGTCAGTACTTCAGTAGCCATCCCCCAGTTTATGAAAAATATACAAAAATCTTCGTATGGAACTGTGGGCTTCACAGTGCCAGCGACGTGATTTTTGACTGTTGTGCGCATTCGCACATAGGAGGGGTGGGGGAGGAAGGTGTTACCACCAGGGAGAGAGAGCACTGTTGCTCTCACAGTGCCGGCTCTGGCGTAATGGTGGAAGGAATTTTTTTTTTTACTCAGCGTGTGTTGTGCTTATAAAGCGTGTACCATATTCTTGAATATGATAAAGTGTAGAAGAGTGTATAATTAGATTATTATCCTGCTTCCAGCTATTTTATTTGATTCTTTTTTTTCTGTTATTTTATTTAACAGAAAACTTTAACCATGGTCTTGCATCCTCAAGAAATAAGTTCTGTGACTGTAAGCGAACTTCAACAGCTTAAGTTTTCACAACTATCTCTCCATGAGAAAGTTACAGTTAAGGAAAGAGGTCGTTCAACACCTGATATTCTAATATCTCAGCCAGGCAAAAGCAACAACAAGAAATATATTCGTAGCTTTAATTCTAAATGTAACCAACGGAAAAGTTGGCTTTGCGGCTGTGAAGTAAAAAATGCATTGTTTTGCTTCCCGTGTTAGCAGCACCCCCACTAATTTTAGCTACGAGCCGCCGACTGAAAATAACTCTTATCTACTTTTATTTATTCATATGTCAATTAATGTGTTCTGCATCTGTCACTTTTGATAGCTTTTTTCAAGACCTAACACTTTCAGTATATATTATTTAAATTGAAAAATGACACATATACATGGGAATCGAACCAGGGACCGTTGTCTTAGTACGATAATTTTTAAACCACTTAGCTATCCAGGAGTCGCCCTGTGCCCTGGGTCATTCTCCGCTAATATTTTAACCCATTTGATCCCAACTTTTCTTTTCTTTCAAATTCTTATTTACTCGTTAGTGGTTACTCTTTAGGTGTATAAAAGATGTTGAAAATATTTTTTAAATTTTTAATTGTTAATTTATAGTCATTAGCTAACGTTCCATTAATGGAACAGTGGGATTGTAAGGGTGCATCAATAACATAAAGTAAATTTTATCAAACTCCAATATTTATTATAATCATTTTATTTTTCATTGCTAAATTTAATATAAAATAACAAATAAAATGTACAGTTAAAAGATAACTTATAATATTATCATAATCTATTATTTTATCTTAAAGTAACTATAATTCTTCATTTACTTCACCATCTCTGGAAACTAATTAATTAATTAAAATACACAACTTAAAAATTTTCTTTAAGTGAAATTTGGCAAAACAATTGGCATGTAGAGGAATGTTACATTCGCAACATTTCTTGGTAGTATTTTTTTTTTTTGCACTGACCACATCTTCCTTGTTTTCCTAAAGGTGAAATTAAAAGCTCAAGTTTGTCATACCTAACATCATCCAAAACTCTCTTGTCAATGGATGTTGGGTTACGCAATGGCCTTCGTATTATCAGTCTGGCTGAATACTTCTGAAAATAGCAATTAGTAACTTGCCTAGTGTACCCAAGAAGATCCATTGGGTGCTCCTTGTAGTGTGGCATTTATTTATATATCAGCCAGGTTTTGTTAATCGACACATTTATTGTAAAGGCAAAGAGCTGACAGTATCACTTTTTCATCCGTAAATGTGTCCTTAACTTACTAATATTTTCATCCAATCTACAGTAGCCCCATGGATTCTTTGGTGCTGACTGACAGCTCACAGCTGAGAGCTGGTGGCTTTGAAAAGTTACCAGACCAAATTATGTATCCCTACGCCGAACCATATGATCTGAAAAAAACATGTGTTTAGCAGCTGTCACTTCTGACAGTCAAAATTCAGGTATATACCTAAATGTTGACTGTCAGAAGTCAGCTGTGAGCTGTCAGTCCGCACCAAAGAAGCCATGAGGCTACTCTATCAACTCCCTCCATGAAAGAGGTATAGCTGATAATAGCCGATGGTGCAACAACCTCAATATACCTGTGATTTCCCTATAAGATGTACCCCATTTCTGTTTGATGGTATTGTCATGATAGCGGATTAGGGTTGTACCTGAGTTAGTGTCTGTCAACTGATCTAACGAACCTCTTGTCAGTTTTTTAAGTACTGTTGATGATTCTTTCAGGGGAGCATTTTCCACTCTGTTTGACCTCACTGTTCCAGTTCGAGTACAGCCTCTCTCTTTCAACTCGTCCAAAAGAGAAAGCGAATTAAAAAAGTTGTCAAAGAAAAAGTAATATTTCTAATTCTGCTCATGATTTAGTACAGATATTAAGTCTAGCACTACTGATCCCCCTAGGCCTACCTCTAATTAAGGTCTGGTGCTACCTGTTGAAGGTCCTTGGATAGGGTTCGCCTTGCACTAAGTATCCTATCCTGGTACACAAACACCACACTTTATAACCAAACCGGACAGGCTTACCCATCATGTGCCGCTTTGTACCATGGATACCATAGTATAGGTTGGTTTTATCACACATATGTAGATACTTAGTGATCTCAACTCTACCTCGTGGTATAGCTTTAGATACTGCTTCATTGTGACAATCATCACTCATTTCCCAATACATTTTATATCTAGGTAGTGGGTTGTAGCCTGTAAGAAGAAGTATAGCAAGAAAGATCCTCATCTCACCTAATGTTAATTCAAATGTCATGTCACCAACTTGAAGAGCATGTATATTTGTGAAGTCAGCAAGCATTTTATCAACTACATCATCAAAGAATAACTCAAAATCTGGACTGGTGACATGTCTTCCCTCACAAATTGAGGAATAGTCCAGGTTTTTGACCGTATCTCTTTATGTCTGTTCTAACCCACTTACTTATAGGTTTCTTCTTCTTTTTCTCTTGTGAAGTACTTGGTTCAGATACATGTTCTAAATTGATTGATTTAGGAGTGGGAGCCAAAGATTTTGGATCAGGAAAACCTTTTATAGATGTCAATTCTTCAAAAATTGAACCTTTAAAAAAGTGATAGTTCATAAAGCTATTATAAATAACTACTTTCAATTAAAAAGTACTAAATATTGTGGATTGATTATGTTTCTTGTAATCTTAACTAATTAACCTATTATTCAAATAAATACATGCTGCTACTCTGTATATGCTAAAAGAATATTTATCTATTTAGTTACAATTTTTCCATTAACAACCTTTGTTATTCTAGCCTCTGTGACAGCTTTTAAATGATTCCGGCTAAGATGGTCAAAATTTGTCTCTTCCTCATCTTCAGAATCTTCGTCTGATAACAATGGGTTATCTGGAGGGGTAATATAAAATTCCGTTTCAAATAATCCCACTTGTTCTTCTAAAATTGCATCAATTTTATAAGCACTCAAACTATAACGAGAAAAAGTGAAAAAAATGTTTATATTTCCATTTGGTCCCACTGTTCCAAAATCGGAACACACATATCTAACAAACATTTTTGATTTAAACTAAATGAAGTTCCCCCATTTTCTATTCGCGGAATTATTGGTACGCTTCTTTAAATTTCCCGTCTTACCGAACTCAACTTTTTTCCTCAACAGAGGCCAATTATGTTAAAACAACTACCTCAGTCGGTAGAGCATCTGGCAACTCAGTTAAATGTCCCGAGTTCGAATCCCAACACGTCCAAAAATAGTTTAATTGATAAACTTGGTGCTTTCCTTTTCACATTGATAAATTAATGGCTTAGGGACTTCGTGTTTTGTTTGTTTTATAGTTAATCAGTTTGTAGTTCGTGTGCTAAAAATGGACAATTGGTTTAGAAAGTTCACTTTAAATACTCTAAATAAAACAAATGCATTCGCATAATAATAGTGTGAACATGTGAACGTCACGACAAAAAAAAACTGTTCTCGCACCTCCTGTGACGTCACTTCTGGCAAAGGAGGCTGATGGTTGTTCGGCTTGCTGTATCCTTAGCGTGTTTGTCCCTACTGCGCAGTCTATTATCTTTTACAACTGAACGTGTTATTCGCCTTCTATTCCTGAGAGAGCCCGCGGCATAGCCGCCACAACGCACGCGCTGAATTACAATAACACTATTGCAATACAGTGCAGTCACGCCCGCAATGCTGTCGTGTCAGTCTTGATTTTACGTTTTTTTTACCAGGTGATTCAATAGCCTCCACGAGGCTACACGTGGAGAGTTCCCCTCCTTAACCCCCTCCTGTGCATCCAATTAGGATTCTAATTTTATTATTATTATTATTATTATCACCGCGTCTTACTACCCGTTCGGGTTATACGCACTTACGCTAATGTGTAATGGTAGGGTGATTGTGAGATGAAATGGAGGACCTACAGTTTAACGTGGAATCCGAACCATGGTGGAGGCCTGGCATTCCTCACATTCACAAGTTGTGATTAATAAATGTCTTGTCAGAGGTGAAGGAAGGGTTTGGCAATCAGATAGATCTGTGCCGGGACCGAGGATTGAACCCCGGACCACCAGCACAGGTGTTTGATACCTCACCCCTAGACCGCCAGGTCACCCTAATTTTAATATCCCCATTGAAGGGGATCTTGTGCAATGTGAGTCTAATGTCTTAAACCTCGTGGCCACTGGTGCGGTTAAAAGGTTAAGTGAAAGAAGGGTAGCGTTTTATCAGACCAGAAGAGTATTGAGAGCCAAACAACCTTTGATAATAATATTTTTATCTAACGGCTTGGATATGCAGCTCATTGCTTTTGTTGCTCATGGCACTTAAACTGTGCTGACGCTTCAAACAACTGGTTCACATGGACGACAGTTTGTCGCTGCAGTATTTATAGTCTTTGGCGTTCACTTATTAGATAACCCCTATACGTGTACAATGGAGCAGTTCCCATGGACTACACGCGAAATTTTGTATAAATGCAACAGTAACAATGTAGTTTAACACGGGGCCACTGGAA
>JBCFYV010002736.1:0-63511 GCA_039000515.1 Timema cristinae | reverse complement strand
AAATACGAGTCGTCGTGGAATTACATTATTTAATTTAAGTAAACACGAGGAAGGAGGTTAGTTTTCCGCACAATTTAGTTTCGTTTTATCTTATTTTATGGTGACGGGGACGTTGTGCTTCAAATTTCGGCTTGGAATAATGAGATTATTTATCTCAAATATGTTTACATTCTCTCTTACCGAGCAAATGTGGGTATCCTTAATATAAATTCTACTTTCTTCACCTTTACAACATTAGTGTAAATAAGTAGATAACAAGGATGGGTAATAACCGATAAGACGCATAGCACAGAAAATAATAATAATAAAATATAAAACTAGGAGCTGTAAGCTTCTACCAAACATCAACATCGTGAACCGTTTCCAGCTTCTGGTCGGGTCTGTTTAGTAAAATGCCTCCATCTCGCTTTGTCCTTCTCCCATTCCTCCTCCTGCACACTCTTACACTCTCCTCTCACTTGCACACTTGCTGTTCTCTGTTCCTCCCATCTCTTCTTTAGTCTCCTTTGTGGTCTCTTCCCTACATTTTTCAATTAATGTTCTTGAAATCCTCTCCCTTTCCATCCTCATTACGTGACCATACCATATCATCCTAGCTTCCTCTACTATCTCATGTACCCCCTCTACCCCAACTCTAGACCTTACATCTTCAGTCCTAATCCTATCTATTCTGGTGACAGCTAGCGTGCTCCTCAAAAACTTCACTATACCAAACACTCGACCCTTAAACGAGTAATGTTAATAACAGGGAACAGTGTTCTAGGAGGAGCCAATGCACAGATATTAAGAAATTTAAGGTACCATCTGGGATCAAACTGAAGTCTTTGGATCATATGGGTGAACTGTATGAACATTTATAAGACCTGCTTCAGTGTCTGTATGATCTAAATCGCTACTCTCGCAATAGACTAGACTGCTGATGACGGGAAAATCGGGGTTCGAATCACGGTTGGGTGTACTGAGAGGAGATTTTCCCCTAAATGGTTTTCCATTCTCCTTCCACGCAAATTCAGGTACACTTCCTATAAATATAACCTTTCTCATCCTTAAAAACCATTAGTGTAATTAGTACGTAAGCGTATAACCCAAACGAGTAGTAAGACACGGTGCTAAAAAAACATTTATAAGTGCATCAATAGCATTATTATCATTTTACTAATTGAAGACAATGAGTTTAACCACAAAACGACGAGTTGGTCATGACTCAATACAGTATATTTATTCATAATGGTGTAGGTACTGTGAGGATAAGCTAAATTATTATTAGCACCGTATCTTACTACCCGTTCGGGTTATACACACGCTAATGTGTAATGGTAGGGTGATTATGAGATTAAATTGAGGACCTACAGTTTAACGTGGAATCCGAACCACGGTGGAGGTTTGGAATTCCACACAATCACAAGTTGTTATTAATACACGTCTTGTCAGAGGTGAAGGAAGGGTTTGGTAATCATATAACTATGTGCCGGGACCGAGGATTGAACCCCGGACCCCCAGCACAGAAGTCTGACACCTTACCCTAGACTGCCAGGTGACCATAAATTAAATACACACACAACCGTATCACAAACACAAATTAAATATAACATTCAATATAAGATGACACAATCTGTAGAGTTTAAATTGTTTCAGGGAATAATTAATGAGTCTATAATTGTATCATGTATTTGCGTGACAAATCAAAACTTTTGATATAAGACCAAATAAAAAATATCTAAATGGTAGAAATAGGCCTATATGTAAATATTTATATTAGTACAAATTCCAACACCTTAACTTAGGCTATACGCCTCGGTGGCATAGTTAGCTAAAGCGCTGGTTTCGTATTGAGCTAGACTGCCGAGGACGGGAAGATTGGGGTTCGAATCTTACTCGGGTGAAACTGGGGAGGTTTTCCCTAAATGGTTTTCCACTCTCCCTCCACGCAAATAGGGGTTCACTTCCTCTATGATCAACCTTCCCAATTCCAAACCCATTAGCGTAATTAATACTTAAGCGTATAACCCGAACGGTTAGTAAGACTGGGTGCTAAGTATATTTAACTCAGGCGAAACCATGCATCTCTAACGAGTTAAGTATCCCGGTTTCGATTTCCGACATTGCAGACTAAATGGTTATTGGTGAAATTGGGTTTTACACTTCCACAGTCACGAATTGGCGGACGAGGGGTTGTACCTTTCCTAAGGTTAAATTTGTGTGTATGTGCTAATTTAATCAATTGTTTCAGAAAGTATAGGTTGAAATAAAATGTTAAAATGTATTCCATGAAAAATACTAACATAATTCGTTCTTTATAACTTGGGGTGACATAATAGTCTGTAATTAAGTTAAAAAAAGATAACATGCAGATTATGTTAACGTTGCGGCGTGGTAAAGGGTGTTGGAGGGAAATATCTTATAGCCTGGTTTGATTCCATGAAATGGTTAAATTAATTTATTATTTGTGACTAAGTTCATTATGTTATCCAGATATCACATTTATGAACGTTAGAGCAGGAGGCTTAGTGTTAAATGTGTTTTCCTAAATTAAATTAGTTTGTAAGTCGTGTGTTGATAAAAGGTTGTGCTAGAAAGCACATTTTAATAACATAAATGAATAGTTTTAAGTTTAACACTTTACCCCAATTCTTACTACCCGTTCAGGTTAAACGCTTACGTAATAATTACTCTAATGGATTAGGAATTGGAAATGTTGAATATAGAGAAAGTGAGCCTGAATTTGCGTGGAGAGAGGGTGGAAAACAATTTAGGAAAAATTACCCCCAGTTACCCCGAGTGAGATTCGAAACTCAATCTCCTAATCTTTGGCAGTCTAGCCCAACATGAAACTAGTGCGTTAGTTAACTACGCCACAGAGGCGGGTAAGTTTAACTATTAATCAACAAATAGGGTAGTAGTTTTTTTTAAGCTAATATTGGTTGCAGCCTCACATCTCCATTAAATATTGACATATTAGATAAGAAAAGTAAACAATGGCAGTACTTACTACTGTAAATATGGCAGAATAGAAGGAGAGAGCCGCATGGCCTGATGGGAATGAAAGCCTGAAAGTAACACAAACAAGCAAGTTGTTAAAACTGTATTCTTATAAAATGTGAGAAATTATCATTCTTATTAATTTATCTCTGAGATATTATACACAAAGCAGCCTTTTCTCGGTCTTGGAAATACTGTTTAGCAATTTACTTTTGATTCTCGTGACGTTGAACAAGCTCGATTACTCATCCTTTATTCAAAATTCGCATTTATGAGTATTTATGGGACATACCAGAATATAGTCTTGTTGAGGTTAGATAAAAGTTTAAAGTAAAGCAACGAAAAAACAATATGGAAGAAATTCTTGATACCATCCTTAGGTTTTGTAAACGAACTATTTAGCGAGCAATTCACACCAATAAGTTTAAATCAATTACATTTGTCCTCCACATGACCAATAGGTGCGTCACATATAGTTGATGCATGTTGCCCATGTTAGACTATAGCATTTTATTGATTTGTGTTTTGTGTAGCCTGTGCTATGTGACCACGTAATTTTTTTAATATAATTATATACACGGCATGTTTGATTTTTATTTATTTTTATACATTACTTCATGACCTGTGTGCTGTGTAGCATATGCTATGAGAGCACGTAATTTATTAATAGTTATAGACACTGGTGTGCTAGATATTTTTCTCATTTATATACATTATTATTTGTGTGCAAATGAAAAGAAATTATTTATGCCTAAACAGCGTTGCTAAAACCGAAGATTTACAGAATAACTGTATTTAATATTTTTATGTAGGTTGTTCTCCCCTGTGTGTAGACATAACATCCTCTGGACGAAAAGAGTTCCAGTGGCCCCGTGTTAAACTACATTGTTACTGTTGCATTTATACAAAATTTCGCGTGTAGTCCATGGGAACTGCTCCATTGTACACGTATAGGGGTTATCTAATAAGTGAACGCCAAAGACTATAAATACTGCAGCGACAAACTGTCGTCCATGTGAACCAGTTGTTTGAAGCGTCAGCACAGTTTAAGTGCCATGAGCAACAAAAGCAATGAGCTGCATATCCAAGCCGTTAGATAAAAATATTATTATCAAAGGTTGTTTGGCTCTCAATACTCTTCTGGTCTGATAAAACGCTACCCTTCTTTCACTTAACCTTTTAACCGCACCAGTGGCCACGAGGTTTAAGACATTAGACTCACATTGCACAAGATCCCCTTCAATGGGGATATTAAAATTAGGGTGACCTGGCGGTCTAGGGGTGAGGTATCAAACACCTGTGCTGGTGGTCCGGGGTTCAATCCTCGGTCCCGGCACAGATCTATCTGATTGCCAAACCCTTCCTTCACCTCTGACAAGACATTTATTAATCACAACTTGTGAATGTGAGGAATGCCAGGCCTCCACCATGGTTCGGATTCCACGTTAAACTGTAGGTCCTCCATTTCATCTCACAATCACCCTACCATTACACATTAGCGTAAGTGCGTATAACCCGAACGGGTAGTAAGACGCGGTGATAATAATAATAATAATAATAAAATTAGAATCCTAATTGGATGCACAGGAGGGGGTTAAGGAGGGGAACTCTCCACGTGTAGCCTCGTGGAGGCTATTGAATCACCTGGTAAAAAAAACGTAAAATCAAGACTGACACGACAGCATTGCGGGCGTGACTGCACTGTATTGCAATAGTGTTATTGTAATTCAGCGCGTGCGTTGTGGCGGCTATGCCGCGGGCTCTCTCAGGAATAGAAGGCGAATAACACGTTCAGTTGTAAAAGATAATAGACTGCGCAGTAGGGACAAACACGCTAAGGATACAGCAAGCCGAACAACCATCAGCCTCCTTTGCCAGAAGTGACGTCACAGGAGGTGCGAGAACAGTTTTTTTTTGTCGTGACGTTCACATGTTCACACTATTATTATGCGAATGCATTTGTTTTATTTAGAGTATTTAAAGTGAACTTTCTAAACCAATTGTCCATTTTTAGCACACGAACTACAAACTGATTAATATAAAACAAACAAAACACGAAGTCCCTAAGCCATTAATTTATCAATGTGAAAAGGAAAGCACCAAGTTTATCAATTAAACTATTTTTGGACGTGTTGGGATTCGAACTCGGGACATTTAA
This sequence comes from Timema cristinae, assembly GCA_039000515.1. Lineage (NCBI taxonomy): Eukaryota > Metazoa > Arthropoda > Insecta > Phasmatodea > Timematidae > Timema > Timema cristinae. The sequence continues at coordinate 58,374 of JBCFYV010002736.1, read as the reverse complement.
CTGAGTTGCCAGATGCTCTACCGACTGAGGTAGTTGTTTTAACATAATTGGCCTCTGTTGAGGAAAAAAGTTGAGTTCGGTAAGACGGGAAATTTAAAGAAGCGTACCAATAATTCCGCGAATAGAAAATGGGGGAACTTCATTTAGTTTAAATCAAAAATGTTTGTTAGATATGTGTGTTCCGATTTTGGAACAGTGGGACCAAATGGAAATATAAACATTTTTTTCACTTTTTCTCGTTATAGTTTGAGTGCTTATAAAATTGATGCAATTTTAGAAGAACAAGTGGGATTATTTGAAACGGAATTTTATATTACCCCTCCAGATAACCCATTGTTATCAGACGAAGATTCTGAAGATGAGGAAGAGACAAATTTTGACCATCTTAGCCGGAATCATTTAAAAGCTGTCACAGAGGCTAGAATAACAAAGGTTGTTAATGGAAAAATTGTAACTAAATAGATAAATATTCTTTTAGCATATACAGAGTAGCAGCATGTATTTATTTGAATAATAGGTTAATTAGTTAAGATTACAAGAAACATAATCAATCCACAATATTTAGTACTTTTTAATTGAAAGTAGTTATTTATAATAGCTTTATGAACTATCACTTTTTTAAAGGTTCAATTTTTTGAAGAATTGACATCTATAAAAGGTTTTCCTGATCCAAAATCTTTGGCTCCCACTCCTAAATCAATCAATTTAGAACATGTATCTGAACCAAGTACTTCACAAGAGAAAAAGAAGAAGAAACCTATAAGTAAGTGGGTTAGAACAGACATAAAGAGATACGGTCAAAAACCTGGACTATTCCTCAATTTGTGAGGGAAGACATGTCACCAGTCCAGATTTTGAGTTATTCTTTGATGATGTAGTTGATAAAATGCTTGCTGACTTCACAAATATACATGCTCTTCAAGTTGGTGACATGACATTTGAATTAACATTAGGTGAGATGAGGATCTTTCTTGCTATACTTCTTCTTACAGGCTACAACCCACTACCTAGATATAAAATGTATTGGGAAATGAGTGATGATTGTCACAATGAAGCAGTATCTAAAGCTATACCACGAGGTAGAGTTGAGATCACTAAGTATCTACATATGTGTGATAAAACCAACCTATACTATGGTATCCATGGTACAAAGCGGCACATGATGGGTAAGCCTGTCCGGTTTGGTTATAAAGTGTGGTGTTTGTGTACCAGGATAGGATACTTAGTGCAAGGCGAACCCTATCCAAGGACCTTCAACAGGTAGCACCAGACCTTAATTAGAGGTAGGCCTAGGGGGATCAGTAGTGCTAGACTTAATATCTGTACTAAATCATGAGCAGAATTAGAAATATTACTTTTTCTTTGACAACTTTTTTAATTCGCTTTCTCTTTTGGACGAGTTGAAAGAGAGAGGCTGTACTCGAACTGGAACAGTGAGGTCAAACAGAGTGGAAAATGCTCCCCTGAAAGAATCATCAACAGTACTTAAAAAACTGACAAGAGGTTCGTTAGATCAGTTGACAGACACTAACTCAGGTACAACCCTAATCCGCTATCATGACAATACCATCAAACAGAAATGGGGTACATCTTATAGGGAAATCACAGGTATATTGAGGTTGTTGCACCATCGGCTATTATCAGCTATACCTCTTTCATGGAGGGAGTTGATAGAGTAGCCTCATGGCTTCTTTGGTGCGGACTGACAGCTCACAGCTGACTTCTGACAGTCAACATTTAGGTATATACCTGAATTTTGACTGTCAGAAGTGACAGCTGCTAAACACATGTTTTTTTCAGATCATATGGTTCGGCGTAGGGATACATAATTTGGTCTGGTAACTTTTCAAAGCCACCAGCTCTCAGCTGTGAGCTGTCAGTCAGCACCAAAGAATCCATGGGGCTACTGTAGATTGGATGAAAATATTAGTAAGTTAAGGACACATTTACGGATGAAAAAGTGATACTGTCAGCTCTTTGCCTTTACAATAAATGTGTCGATTAACAAAACCTGGCTGATATATAAATAAATGCCACACTACAAGGAGCACCCAATGGATCTTCTTGGGTACACTAGGCAAGTTACTAATTGCTATTTTCAGAAGTATTCAGCCAGACTGATAATACGAAGGCCATTGCGTAACCCAACATCCATTGACAAGAGAGTTTTGGATGATGTTAGGTATGACAAACTTGAGCTTTTAATTTCACCTTTAGGAAAACAAGGAAGATGTGGTCAGTGCAAAAAAAAAAAATACTACCAAGAAATGTTGCGAATGTAACATTCCTCTACATGCCAATTGTTTTGCCAAATTTCACTTAAAGAAAATTTTTAAGTTGTGTATTTTAATTAATTAATTAGTTTCCAGAGATGGTGAAGTAAATGAAGAATTATAGTTACTTTAAGATAAAATAATAGATTATGATAATATTATAAGTTATCTTTTAACTGTACATTTTATTTGTTATTTTATATTAAATTTAGCAATGAAAAATAAAATGATTATAATAAATATTGGAGTTTGATAAAATTTACTTTATGTTATTGATGCACCTTACAATCCCACTGTTCCATTAATGGAACGTTAGCTAATGACTATAAATTAACAATTAAAAATTTAAAAAATATTTTCAACATCTTTTATACACACTAAAGAGTAACCACTAACGAGTAAATAAGAATTTGAAAGAAAAGAAAAGTTGGGATCAAATGGGTTAAAATATTAGCGGAGAATGACCCAGGGCACAGGGCGACTCCTGGATAGCTAAGTGGTTTAAAAATTATCGTACTAAGACAACGGTCCCTGGTTCGATTCCCATGTATATGTGTCATTTTTCAATTTAAATAATATATACTGAAAGTGTTAGGTCTTGAAAAAAGCTATCAAAAGTGACAGATGCAGAACACATTAATTGACATATGAATAAATAAAAGTAGATAAGAGTTATTTTCAGTCGGCGGCTCGTAGCTAAAATTAGTGGGGGTGCTGCTAACACGGGAAGCAAAACAATGCATTTTTTACTTCACAGCCGCAAAGCCAACTTTTCCGTTGGTTACATTTAGAATTAAAGCTACGAATATATTTCTTGTTGTTGCTTTTGCCTGGCTGAGATATTAGAATATCAGGTGTTGAACGACCTCTTTCCTTAACTGTAACTTTCTCATGGAGAGATAGTTGTGAAAACTTAAGCTGTTGAAGTTCGCTTACAGTCACAGAACTTATTTCTTGAGGATGCAAGACCATGGTTAAAGTTTTCTGTTAAATAAAATAACAGAAAAAAAAGAATCAAATAAAATAGCTGGAAGCAGGATAATAATCTAATTATACACTCTTCTACACTTTATCATATTCAAGAATATGGTACACGCTTTATAAGCACAACACACGCTGAGTAAAAAAAAAAATTCCTTCCACCATTACGCCAGAGCCGGCACTGTGAGAGCAACAGTGCTCTCTCTCCCTGGTGGTAACACCTTCCTCCCCCACCCCTCCTATGTGCGAATGCGCACAACAGTCAAAAATCACGTCGCTGGCACTGTGAAGCCCACAGTTCCATACGAAGATTTTTGTATATTTTTCATAAACTGGGGGATGGCTACTGAAGTACTGACATTAATTTTAAGGAATATATATTGTACTATAAAAATAATAAAAGAACTAAAGAAAAAATGACTCATTACATTAAATGTTATCGATAACATCAAGTGGAAATAGAGTGTGCTGCAGTTCCGCAGTGCCTATATACGAGCCGCTACTGGTTATTTGTCTAGGTGTCGGATAGGGCTCTTCCTCTGAAAACTGGACATTACTACGACCGTCTTTGGGGAAGTGTTGAGTTGACCGGAGCAAACTGTCAATTGCCGGGGTTTGTTTCTTAGTGAATGATGCGAGAATCTCTTTCATGATAGCAACAAGTTGATGGCTGCTTCAAAGTAGGTTTGTGGAATACAACAATAGTAGAAGTAATTTAACAAATTATGGGACTGTAAAATAAAATTAAAAACCTTTATGATTTTTATCTTAAAAAAATAGACTAAATTTTTGAATGAACGTAATCTTTGATCCTCTTGCAGCAGTAGTACACACTATTTTTTCATAAGATCTACTGCTCAGATACAAACCTAACTGTAATCTACTTTTAGTTAATATCAGTGCTATTAAAATATTTCAGCGTTCCTTGCACTATAATCACTTGGGATGGCAGCGTTATATAGATAGAAAACAATTGGAGAACTATTGGTCAGATCATATACATTCCTTTTATTTACTTAATTAAATGAAAGTAGATCCTTAATTTATTATTATAATAATATACTACTAAAGTAATAAATAAAAAATATCATTTATCAACATTTTCTTGAGTAAATAATAAAAAATCGACATAATATTTTAAGTTGTTAGAGCCGTTACTTTTTTACATATGTATTTATTTCTCTGAGTACCTACTTAAGTAAACAAAATATATTTTTAACGTATTCATTGTCATTCGACTTCAAGTCACTACTACATTGTGAGAACTACTGACTTACATATTTCTCATAAAGTAGTTGTTTTTAGCATCGCATCTTACTACCCGTCCGGGTTAGACGCATATTAACTAATTACGCTGATGAGTTAGCGATTAGAACGGTTGAATTTAGAGCAAGTGTACTCGATATTGCGTGGAGGCAGAGTGAAAAATCATTTTTGAATAAACACCCTCAGTTCGAATTCAGAGCTCCCCATTATCGATAAGTCTAGTCCAGGGGTCGGCAACCTTTTAGTAGTGTTTTGTCGGAGTAATATTACAAAGTCGCTCAGCGACCAAACTAACCTAATCCCACACAAATCGTTTATATTTTATACTAGTTAACTAGTACAACTAATAAAACAAATTTAAGTTTATCTTGTAAAATGTAAATGTAACAAAATGTTTCTATATCGAGTACATTAAATAACTACTGTTTCTTGAATATTCAATATTTTAATATAAAGCACAATAAATACAAAAGCTATAATTGTGTTTTGCAAAATTTAAGTTATCAAGACATTATTTTGAAATTTTGAAACAAAACAATTGAATCATTGAAACATAAAATTATCAATGGTTTTAATTAAAAATAATGGTTTTATATTATTTATATTCAAAACGTCCAGCGTGCCGTAGGTTCTCAACCACTGGGCTAGTCTATTATGAGAGTGACGACTTAGACCATGCGGCCACCGAGGCCGGTGATCATGAGTTAATTCCAAAATTTGGCCGATGGTATTGTTTCGATAATATTTCCAAAGGTTTAAACTTAACCGCTAATTTGTCCATTGAATATATTTACTGTACTTCTCATTAAGACTCTCATTGGTAGTCACGCGAGTTAAACGTCAAGGTCATTTAATGTAGTTAGCTGTTGACAGGGGGATTGGGGCTCAAATATCGCCTTGAGGATTTTTTTCCCACCAACTAAATTATTTCTCTTTCTCCCACCATGTGAATCCTGTTACATATCTTCTAACTGCTACCTTCATTATCTTTACCCCGCGGGTTATTATACGTATATCACTGACGGGTAGTATGACGCGGTATGGAATATTATACATATTTTTGTTTCTAATATAATGTATAGAAAGGATGCATTTTAGTTTAAATTGAAAACTATATTAGTTGAAATTTTGGGAGGCACGTGAGGTTATCAAAACTCTCGGGACATCACCCCTGCCACCCCCAAACAGCTTCGCCCCAACCTCAACCACACCCACACACCTTTTTGTTGCGTGTTTGCTGAATACTTATACCGATGGATAAGCGCGTATTTCGATGTATATGTACAATTTTACGAAATTAAGATCTGTTAATTAGATGCAGAGTATATTATTTTATAACGAATTCAAATAAAATCTCTGGAATCAGCAATTATATTATTATACTACTATAAAGCCACACGGCTGACTCACTCACTGACATTAATATTTACCCACTTCTAGATGAGCTAGAAACTTGAAATTTGGCACACTTATAGCTTATAAAATGTAACCTACGGGAAAATTACAAAAAGTTAAAAAAAAAAAATTAACCCGAAAAAAGTTCAAAATATTGGAGCAACTTTAAAGTCGGTACGGACCTTTCTTTGGAGGTGTTTTGTGTGGCTAAATGGTCAGACTTATAAAAAAACGGCTCTGGAATTACATTAGCTTATATTCACTTGCAAATAAAACCCACTGGGGGTTTGGGGGTGGAGTCCTCAACGAGAAAAGCGAACTATAAACATACTCACCCATCACTGAGCCTGCTATACCTGTAACAATCGCAAGTCACCGAGTGCAAGAACATTACTCAGCAGTTAAGGGAGACGTCTATTGGAGCAATGAGCCATTTAATTTTCTATAATTTTTAATAAATTAATGGACAGGCGAAGTTAGATAATTCCAACGACTTTTCACGTGAAATTTTAAAGTAAATGATAAACGGTACAGATCTAGCTTTCTTCAAACAAATAGAACCAAATTTTAATAGTAGCCTATCACAAAAATATATTTTTCTAAGATAAATTGAGGATTGATTTAGTGGTTTTAAAACCTAACAACTGTCATACCCGTAAATACTGTATAGTGATGATAATATATCGCTTCAAGTAGGTGACGCCCTTAGCAATAGAACGCTACTTCACAATAATATGACAGATCAACAACAAACTTAACAAATATTTGTTTACATCTCCCTCTAGAAGCAGAGGTTTACTAACTTACTATGCTGTAACAAACTAATAAACTATTGTTTTAGTTTTATTAGAGCTAACTGCTTTATAGTGAGTGAAGGAGAGAAGAGTTCCAGTCGGTTGTGGAGAGCCAACAGGATGAGTAAGGTTAATTTTAAAGAAGGTTACGAACCGCCTGGATAAGTAATATTTTAAAAAAATCCTCCAATCTCAAAGCACCCGAAGAAATTCGAATTGAGTCAAATCCCGACCCTAGCCACCAGGTTAGGTGTCAAGTCATGAGTATAAACCACTACAACAACAACAACCGTGTATGTATCGGTGGCTTATCGTTGGTAGCGTTGACTGCCTGAACAGTAAAGTGGACCTTGATCCAACAGACCCAAGTTCACTCCTAACCAGATGCACTGATTTAAATCTAAAATAGGTCTAATATAATATTTTAAGGTAAATTATGATGCACTTAAGTAAGGGAGAATGCGGCATTCTGCAACACCGTCATTAATCCTGTTTTTTATGGATTCTGAGATGACAGGATGACATGTGGGAGGAGGATGTGGAGGGTTGGAGCCCTCGATGTGAGGTGGGGATCCTGAGATGGCAGGGGGAGGTGGGGGTGATGTCAGAGAGACATGATGGTGTGTTTCCAGAAGGGAGGGTTCTGTGACTCATTAGCATAATTGAGAGGGTTGGAGGACTTGGGTGGGGGGGGGGGCGCAGAGGACACGACTGGGATGCAAGCCCCTGCAGGGCTAGGGATGGCTGAGAGGGGGTGGCGGGGGAGACTAGCATACGGGGAACAGGGTTTTCTCTCCCTCTCTCTCTCTCTCTCTCTCCGCAAATGCGGGTTCAGGTCGTCTCCGGAACAGGCTACTGATCTAGATGTCCCGGGTTCAATCCTTAGATCATAGGAAACAACCTAATGGAACAGGCTACTGATCTAGATGTCCCGGGTTCAATCCCTAGATCACAGGAAACAACCTAATGGAACAGGCTACTGATCTAGATGTCCCGGGTTCAATCCCTAGATCACAGGAAACAACCTAATGGAACAGGCTACTGATCTAGATGTCCCGGGTTCAATCCCTAGATCACAGGAAACAACCTAATGGAACAGGCTACTGATCTAGAGGTCCTAGGTTCAATCCCTAGATCATAGGAAACAACCTAATGGAACAGGCTACTGATCTAGATGTCCCGGGTTCAATCCTTAGATCATAGGAAACAACCTAACGGAACAGGCTACTGATCTAGATGTCCCGGGTTCAATCCTTAGATCATAGGAAACAACCTAATGGAACAGGCTACTGATCTAGATGTCCCGAGATCATAGGAAACAACCTAATGGAACAGGCTACTGATCTAGAAGTCCCGGGTTCAATCCCTAGATCATAGGAAACAACCTAATGGAACAGGCTACTGATCTAGATGTACTGGGTTCAATCCCTAGATCATAGGAAACAACCTAATGGAACAGGCTACAGATCCATAGGTCCTAGGTTCAATCCTCATATCTATAATGTAGATCACAGGAAACAACCTAACGGAACAGGCAACTGATCTAGAGGTCCTAGGTTCAATCCCTAGATCACAGGAAACAACCTAATGGAACAGGCTACAGATCCATAGGTCCTAGGTTCAATCCTCATATCTATAATGTAGATCACAGGAAACAACCTAATGGAACAGGCTACTGATCTAGATGTCCCGGGTTCAATCCCTAGATCATAGGAAACAACCTAATGGAACAGGCTACTGATCTAGACGTCCCGGGTTCAATCCCTAGATCACAGGAAACAACCTAATGGAACAGGCTACAGATCTAGACGTCCCGGGTTCAATCCTCATATCTATAATGTAGATCATAGGAAACAACCTAATGGAACAGGCTACAGATCCATAGGTCCTAGGTTCAATCCTCATATCTATAATGTAGATCACAGGAAACAAACTAATGGAACAGGCTACTGATCTAGATGTCCCGGGTTCAATCCCTAGATCACAGGAAACAACCTAATGGAACAGGCTACAGATCTAGACGTCCCGGGTTCAATCCTCATATCTATAATGTAGATCATAGGAAACAACCTAATGGAACAGGCTACAGATCCATAGGTCCTAGGTTCAATCCTCATATCTATAATGTAGATCACAGGAAACAACCTAATGGGACGGGCTACAGATCCATAGGTCCCAGGTTCAATCCTCATATCTATAATGTAGATCATAGTATAACAGTATGAAGTCTGGACCGGATTGAAGACAAACACTCTTACAATATGAAGTAGAATCAGATTGAAGATAAGCACTCTTACAATATGAAGTAGGGTCAGATTGGATACAAGCACTCTAAGGCGGCTTCACCTCCCAATTCCTATCTCCCTCAAACCCTGACGGTCAAGATATGACAAGTATTATTCACCTCGTGTGTATGTGCGTATGTGTATGCGTATGTGTATGTGTAGGTGTAGGTGTAGGTGTATGCGTAGGTGTAGGTGTAGGTGTATGTGTATGTGTATTCTATTCTCGAAATGGTAGTAAAATGTATCATGGATTGGGATCCTGGGTAGTATGCTGACAGCTTAAAAAAACACAAAGTTCAGTCATTTATTAGCTTAAGACCCTCTACATTCGGAGGTTGGGGGGATAGAATCCCTGCTATACCCGCATTCACGTGAAAACCAAATTCAGTACACCCAACCGAGGGTAGTATGCTTGTTCATGGGACTGGGAGGTTAGGGGTTAGAAAAAGTTGAAATTCACCTTCAGTACACCCCGGATCTCCACATCATCGGCAGTCTAGTAGCGCCTATGAAGATCCAGATTGAGACATGGAGACCTAGTTTGAGATATGAAGATCCAGTTTGATACATGGAGAACCAGATTGAAACATGAAGAGCCCCATTGAGACATGGAGACCCAGATTGAGACATGAAGATCCAGATTGAGACATGAAGACTAAGATTGAAACATGAAGACTCCCATTGAGACATGAAGATCCAGATTGAGACATGAAGATCCAGATTGAGACATGAAGACCTAGTTTGAGACATGAAGATCCAGTTTGATACATGGAGAACCAGATTGAGACATGGAGACCCAGATTGAGACATGAAGATCCGATTGAGACTGAAGACTAAGATTGAAACATGAAGACTCCCATTGAGACATGAAGATCCAGTTTGAGACATGAAGATCCAGATTGAGATATGGAGACCAACATTGAAACATGGAGAACAAGATTGAGACATGAAGAGGAAGATTGAGACATGGAGACCCAGATTGAGACATGAAGACTCTCATTGAGACATGGAGACCTAGTTTGAGACATGAAGATCCAGTTCGAGACATGAAGATCCAGATTGAGACATGAAGATCCAGTTTGATACATGGAGAACCAGATTGAGACATGGAGACCCAGATTGAGACATGAAGATCCAGATTGAGACATGAAGATCATGTTTGAGACATGGAGACCCAGATTGAGACATGAAGACTCCCATTGAGACATCAAGATCCTGATTGAGACATGGAGACCCAGATTGAGATATGGAGACCAACATTGAAACATGGAGAGCAAGATTGAGACATGAAGAGTCAGATTGAGACATGGAGACCCAGATTGAGACATGAAGATCCTGATTGGGACATGAAGACCCAGATCCAGGTATGGAGATCCAGATTGAAACAGAAGACCCAGTTTGAGACCTGAGGACCTCCATTGAGACATGAAGACCCAGATTGAGACATGAAGATCCTGATTGGACATGAAGACCCCATTGAGACGTGGAGACCCAGAGTGAGACATGAAGATCCTGATTGAGACATGGAGACCCAGATTGAGGTATGGAGATCCAGATTGAAACATGAAGACCCAGTTTGAGACCTGAGACCTCCATTGAGACATGAAGACCCAGATTGAGACATGAAGATCCTGATTGGACATGAAGACCCCATTGAGACGTGGAGACCCGAGTGAGACATGAAGATCCTGATTGAGACATGGAGACCCAGATTGAGATATGGAGATCCAGATTGAAACATGAAGACCCAGTTTGAGACCTGAGGACCTCCATTGAGACATGAAGACCCAGATTGAGACATGAAGATCCTGATTGGGACATGAAGACCCCCATTGAGACATGGAGACCCAGATTGAGATATGAAGATCCAGATTGAGACATGGAGACCCAGATAGAAACATTAAGACCCTCCCATTGGGATATGGAGACCCATAGTGAGATATGAAGACCCAGATTGAGACATGGAGAGCCATATTTAAACATGAGGACCTCCATTGAGACATGGAGACCCAGATTGAGACATGAAGATCCTAATTGAGACATGGAGACCCAGATTGAGATATGGAGACCCAGATTGAAACATGGAGACCAAGATTGAGACATGGAGACCCAGTTTGAGACATGGAGACCCAGATTGAGACTTGAAGATCCAGATTGAGACAGGAAGATCCAGTTTGAGACATGGAGACCCAGATTGAGACATGAAGACCCAGTTTGAGACATGAAGATCCTGATTGAGACATGAAGATCTAGTTTTGAGACATGGAGAGCCCCATTGAGACATGAAGATCTATTTTGAGACGTGGAGACCCAGATTGAGACATGAAGATCCAGTTTGAGACATGAAGATCTAGTTTGAGACATGGAGACCCAGATTGAGACATGAAGATCCAGATTGAGACATGAAGACCCATCTGTTGGTAGTACTAGGTGATCCATGAGTATTTTTATGATGGACAGTTAGATAATACAATCGCAGCAGGAATGTGATATTTTGATGAATGGAAATACTAAATTATCTTACCTACCGTAGCAAGTATTATTTTCACCACGTTACGTGCCTTATCACGGATGACAGAGAGAGGTGATGAGTCCGGGTTCTCCCTCTCTCTCATCAAGGGTCTCTAAACCTGGGAATTAAGGATATACCAAGTATATCTCTCCCTCTCTCAAAGTCTTAGTCTTTTCACGGGTCTCGAACCCCGGGATATGACAAGTGCCCACTCTACCTCTAATTAAACCTTCCCAATTCCTACACGGTCTAAAACCCTGGGAATTAAGGATATGACGAGTATTATTTCGGTATGGAACATCCGGGTGGAGGGGTTATCTCTCGCACCGGGTCTCGAACTATCCAGCAAATGCGGGTTCACTTCCCAGGATATGACAAGTATATTCTCCCTCTCACAGGTCTCGAAGTATCCAGCAAATGCGGGTTCACTTCCCAATTCCTATCTCCCTCAATCCCTGATGGTCAGGATATGACAAGTATTATTATTCACCTCGTGTGTATGTTGGATTCTATTCTCGAAATGGTAGTAAAATGTATCATGGATTGGGATCCTGGGTAGTATGCAAGGTTAGAACCCCCTGCCAGTGCACCGTGGATTAGGAACTTGCATTCACTTTCAGTACACCCCGGATCTCCACGCCATCGTCAGTCTAGTAGCGCCTTCCTCATTCATGAATAAAAATGGGGTGATGGGTTGGGTGCGGAGCAGCTGACCTTCAGGGGTTGTCTCTCGTACGGTCTCCCGTCCATCAATGAGTCACGGTCATTCATCATGGGCACGGGGCGAATCCTGGATAACTCAGCGGTAAGAGTATGAGCTTAGTCCTGACAGAGGGTTCTTCTTCATTGCGAGCAGTTAAACGGTGGAGGTCTGGCATTCCCCGGTGAGGGAAGGGTTTGTGGCGTGACCGAGGTTGAACCCCGACCGTCAGCATAGAAGTCTGACACCTTACACCTAGACCATCAGCTCGCCCTGGTAGCGCGTATGATGATGGTATTAGTTAATAATCTTTTAAAATCTTTAAAAAAGATTTGTTTACATCATTAACTGTCAATACAAGGTTCGAACCAGCTTAACACTCAAGATTTAAATCAATTAGAACTTTCATCTACGATATCTAAACATCACTAGACTATTATTTATCATCGCGTTCGTCGAAGTTTAAAGTTGGTTGCTTAGAGTTCGGTCATTTATTATCTTAAAAAAAACAACCCAGGCAAAGTTCAGTCATTTATTAGCTTAGTACCGTAAAGTTCAACCATAAACATACACTCCATTAATTACTTTGGCTAAATTGCTTAGTTAGTGACTGGATTACTAATATATTTTTTCAGAATTAAACATAGAACTATATCAAACTAAGCAAAGTTCAGTCATTTATTAGCTTAGTACAGCAAAGTTCAACCATAAACATACAGTGCATTAATTACATTGCCTAAATTGCTTAGTTAGTGACTGGATTACTAATATATTTTTTCAGAATTAAACATAGAACTATATCAAGTCCCTCTACATTCATCCCGACAACCAGTAGCTTTTTACATCAGAGCGGTTCATATTTGAATACTGAGCAATTGTGCAATTTTTTAATTATTAGCCAAAGTTCAAAAAATCTTTATCACCGTGTTGATATGCATGCTAATATTTATTTGTCAGAGCCCCAACAAAATCTTTTCTATTGTGTGTTTCTTTTATCACAGTGTCTTACTACCTGTTTAGGTTATTCTCATATGTGGTAATAATTAATACTACTCTACATGAGGTAGGGATGGGGAAGGAAGTATTTTAGAGGTAATATACCCACATTTGTATGGAAGGGGAGTAATGTAGTAAAAACTCAGTAGACCAAATAGGGATTCAAACCTCGATATCCCGTGTTCAGTAGGCCAATGACGCCTTACACCATTCGGCCACTGTAGCAGGTTGCTCCACTGGTTAGTTTATTCATTTCACCCTATTCGGGACTAGATAGTTGCAAAACATAATCCAATAATTAAAATAATTAGAAAAATTAGTTTATAGATCAATTTTTGATGTGTTTTTGATCTATTATAAATATTAGTAAAACGAAGTAAATCAAGTCCTACATGCATACACGATTTTAAAGCTAACTGTAACTAATAAAATATTACAGTGGATACAAATCTGGATTTTTGTTAAAGTCGTTTATTTGAAAACTGTCTGAATGGCTACCATTCAGAATGGATACAATTCAGGACTTTGTGGGTATTATGATAATGGATACAAATCAGACTTTTTATTTGTGGTGCTTGTTTAGGAAATGTCTGAATGGCTACCATTCAGAATGGCTACCATTCAAAATGGATACAATTCAGTCATCTCGATTCTCTCAGCTTCATATTCAATATCAGTGGATTTAAAATATATCTGAGGGAAAGAAAATGTATTTCAAGGGAGGCATAGTTTTTCCCAGGGGCAATGCCTCATGCTCCCCCGGTTCCAACACCCAAATATTACGACCCAGGTTACTATTAACAATTTTACTCTCCACCCAAGATACATTATAGTGTCTATCCAACCACTTGCCCCGGAGTGCTAAAATGTCCCCGACGACTACTACTAGGTCAAACACGGTATATAATATTTATACTTTTTATCAAAAACATTTCAAGCAACTCTAGGCAATGTAGATTATTTTTGAGAAAACTATAGGCCTAGCTAAATTTCTAGAGGTTTTTTCAACACTTTGTCTTATTTACATTTATAAGGTCATACTTAACGTGTATACAAGGCATACACATCTAAGCCTTAGTTATATGGAATTCTTTCGGAGCAATGTGAGAGTGTTGAGCCCCCTATCTCACATCTCCCTCCCCCTCTCCCTTCCTTGATACATCCCTGTAAATTACACATAGTTCGCACTCTCTAACCTACCATGTGTAAATGTAAAATGTTATACTCGTATGTTGTTTGCATACCCCTCCACCTTTCGTATATTTTGAACTCAAAATTAGACTTCAACTCCTTGCACATCGATCAACATAGCGACACGCTCTGAAGCTACTGTTTGCCGGGATGAATGCAGATGAGCCCGCCTAGAAGTTCAGATCTATATATATTGCTCATCTCACGCAGATGTTCTCGTGTGAAGCGGGATAGCAGCGGGAGGAGAGGAGGAAGCTTATAATCAAGATTCTCTACCCAACCCTCCTGCAGGGTCATAGCCTCTCCGCGCGCTCCGGTGATTAGAATCAGAGGTATTCTTAAATAACTCCAGCCTAGCATGAAGAGACACCATTCTCAATCATGGGTCAGGTGTTGAGGAGGTCTGTTTTTTTCCTAGACTTCGCTTCAAAAAAGATCAAGGGGTTCACGACGATATAATTCAGGAGCTGATCCCTTCCCTCCCACGAAGACTCGTGCAGGACAACGGTATTCTTCGTCAAGAAACCGTACAGCTGTGTTTTGGGGTAATAAAGGGTAGACCTATGATAATGTGCTAAGGGAAGCTAGCAGGTGCAGGTGAACCGGGACGTACGCCTCCCAGAGAGAGAGAACCGTCCGAGGATTGAAGTCAATGACTCCTACAAAGTACACAGATCTAGACCCTCAATGTGATTCTATGCATGTCACTTGAAAAGAAATTTATGTTCTAATACCTCGACTGTTATGGTTATATACGGCTCTTTCAAGAGCAGCTGTGCACCGTAGTCACTAGGTCAAGCCCGCCACGACACACTTTACCGTGTGGGACACCTTATAACCCTACCCATGGGGTCTAAACACTACGTCACGATGCGAGAGATATCCCTCCACCCGGGTGTTCCATACAGAAAAAAACTAATACTTTGAGAGAGAGAGATATACTTGTCATATCCAGGTTGTTTCCTGTGATATAGGGATTGAACCCAGGACCTCTAGATCTGTAGCCTGTTCCGTTAGGTTGTTTCCTGTGATCTAGGGATTGAACCCGGGACCTCTAGATCTGTAGCCTGTTCCGTTAGGTTGTTTCCTGTGAACTCGGGACCTCTAGATCAATAGCCTGTTCCATTAGATCGTTTCCTGTGATCTACACGACAGTACCGAGGATTGAACCCTGGACATCTAGATCTGTAGCCTGTTCCATTAGCTCGTTTCCTCCTGAAAACAATTCAATGTTTACTCCCTCCGCATGAATGAGCGTATCTGTATCTAAATTCTACCATATTAGTTTCGAGTACAATTATCCTGGGAAGCAAGGTTCGAACCTCGTATTGTTAATTAATGAAGTAAACAATTCCTTTTTAAACTCATTAACCTGAAAACAATTCATTGATTAAGTACGGTTATCCTAACACATATGCTCACATACACACACCTATACACATTCAAGATAGAGATAGGGTGTAACTATTCACATTTAACCTGAAAACAATTCATTGATTAAGTACGGTTTTCCTAACACACCTGACCATCAGGATTGAGGGAGATAGGAATTGGGAAGTGAACCCGCATTTGCTGGATACTTCGAGACCTGTGAGAGGGAGAATATACTTGTCATATCCTGGGAAGTGAACCCGCATTTGCTGGATAGTTCGAGACCCGGTGCGAGAGATAACCCCTCCACCCGGATGTTCCATACCGAAATAATACTCGTCATATCCTTAATTCCCAGGGTTTTAGACCGTGTAGGAATTGGGAAGGTTTAATTAGAGGTAGAGTGGGCACTTGTCATATCCCGGGGTTCGAGACCCGTGAAAAGACTAAGACTTTGAGAGAGGGAGAGATATACTTGGTATATCCTTAATTCCCAGGTTTAGAGACCCTTGATGAGAGAGAGGGAGAACCCGGACTCATCACCTCTCTCTGTCATCCGTGATAAGGCACGTAACGTGGTGAAAATAATACTTGCTACGGTAGGTAAGATAATTTAGTATTTCCATTCATCAAAATATCACATTCCTGCTGCGATTGTATTATCTAACTGTCCATCATAAAAATACTCATGGATCACCTAGTACTACCAACAGATGGGTCTTCATGTCTCAATCTGGATCTTCATGTCTCAATCTGGGTCTCCATGTCTCAAACTGGATCTTCATGTCCTAATCTTAGTCTTTATGTCTCAAACTAGGTCTTCATGTCTCAATCTGGGTCTCCACGTCTCAAACTAGATCTTCATGTCTCAATGGGGCTCTCCATGTCTCAAACTAGATCTTCATGTCTCAATCAGGATCTTCATGTCTCAAACTGGGTCTTCATGTCTCAATCTGGGTCTCCATGTCTCAAACTGGATCTTCCTGTCTCAATCTGGATCTTCAAGTCTCAATCTGGGTCTCCATGTCTCAAACTGGGTCTCCATGTCTCAATCTTGGTCTCCATGTTTCAATCTGGGTCTCCATATCTCAATCTGGGTCTCCATGTCTCAATTAGGATCTTCATGTCTCAATCTGGGTCTCCATGTCTCAATGGAGGTCCTCATGTTTAAATATGGCTCTCCATGTCTCAATCTGGGTCTTCATATCTCACTATGGGTCTCCATATCCCAATGGGAGGGTCTTAATGTTTCTATCTGGGTCTCCATGTCTCAATCTGGATCTTCATGTCTCAATCTGGGTCTCCATGTCTCAATGGGGGATCTCCATGTCTCAAACTAGATCTTCATGTCTCAATAAGGATCTTCATGTCTCAATGGAGGTCCTCATGTCTCAAACTGGGTCTTCATGTTTAAAACTGGGACTTCATGTTTCAAACTGGGTCTCCATGTCTCACTCTGGGTCTCCATGTATCAAACTGGATCTTCATGTCTCAATCTGGATCTCCATGTCTCACTCTGGGTCTCCATGTTTCAATCTGGGCCTCCATGTCTCAATCTGGTTCTCCATGTATCAATCTGGATCTTCATGTCTCAAACTAGGTCCCCATGTCTCAATCTCAGTCTCCATGTCTCAATCTCGGTCTCCATGTCTCAATCAGAATCTTCATGTCTCAATCTGGTCTCCATGTATCAAACTGGATCTTCATGTCTCAATCTGGATCTCCATGTCTAACTCCGGGTCTCCATGCCTCACTCAGAATCTTCATGTCTCCATGCCTCAATCAGAATCTTCTTGTCTCAATCTGGCCCTCCATGTCTCAATGGGAGTCTTCATGTCTCAATATGGATCTTCATGTCTCAATCTGGGTCTCCATGTCTCAATCTGGATCTTCATGTCTCAATCTGGGTCTCCATGTCTCAATCTGGATCTTCTTGTCTCAATCTGGGTCTCCATGTCTCAATCTGGATCTTCATGCCTCAATGGGAGTCTTCATGTCTCAATCTGGGTCTTCATGTTTCAATCTGGATCTTCATGTCTCAATGGGAGTCTTCATGTCTCAATCTGGGTCTCCATGTCTCAAACTGAATCTTCACGTCTCAAACTGGGTCTCCATGTCTCAATCTGGGTCTTCATGTCTCACTCTGGGTCTCCATGTCTCAATGGGGGTCTTCATGTCTCAAACTGTATCTTCATATCTCAATTTGGATCTTCATGTTTCAATCTGGGTCTCCATGTCTCAATCTGGCTCTTCATGTCTCAATCTTGCTCTCCATGTTTCAATGTCGGTCTCCATATCTCAATCTGGGTCTCCATGTCTCAATCAGGATCTTCATGTCTCAATCCGGGTCTCCATGTCTCAAACATGATCTTCATGTCTCAATCTGGGTCTCCATGTATCAATCTGGTTCTCCATGTATCATACTGGATCTTCATGTCTCAATCTGGATCTTCATGTCTCAAACTAGGTCTCCATGTCTCAATGGGAGTCTTCATGTCTCAATCTGGGTCTCCATGTCTCAATCTGCCTCTTCATGTCTCAATCTTGTTCTCCATGTTTCAATGTTGGTCTCCATATCTCAATCTGGATCTTCATGTCTCAAACTGGATCTTCATGTCTCAATGGGAGTCTTCATGTTTCAATCTTAGTCTTCATGTCTCAATCTGGATCTTCATGTCTCAATCTGGGTCTCCATGTCTCAATCTGGTTCTCCATGTATCAAACTGGATCTTCATGTCTCAAACTAGGTCTTCATGTCTCAATCTGGATCTTCATGTCTCAATCTGGATCTTCATGTCTCAATCTGGATCTTCATGTCTCAATGGGAGTCTTCATGTCTCAATCTGGATCTTCATGTCTCAATCTGGGTCTCCATGTCTCAATGGGGCTCTTCATGTTTCAATCTGGTTCTCCATGTATCAAACTGGATCTTCATATCTCAAACTAGGTCTCCATGTCTCAATCTGGGTCTCCATGTCTCAATCTGGATCTTCATAGGCGCTACTAGACTGCCGATGATGTGGAGATCTGGGGTGTACTGAAGGTGAATTTCAACTTTTTCTAACCCCTAACCTCCCAGTCCCATGAACAAGCATACTACCCTCGGTTGGGTGTACTGAATTTGGTTTTCACGTGAATGCGGGTATAGCAGGGATTCTAACCCCCAACCTCCGAATGTAGAGGGTCTTAAGCTAATAAATGACTGAACTTTGTGTTTTTTTTAAGCTGTCAGCATACTACCCAGGATCCCAATCCATGATACATTTTACTACCATTTCGAGAATAGAATACACATACACATACACATACGCATACACATACATACATACACACATACGCACATACACACGAGGTGAATATTACTTGTCATATCTTGACCGTCAGGGTTTGAGGGAGATAGGAATTGGGAGGTGAAGCCGCATTAGAGTGCTTGTATCCAATCTGATCCTACTTCATATTGTAAGAGTGCTTATCTTCAATCTGATTCTACTTCATATTGTAAGAGTGCTTGTCTTCAATCTGGTCCAGACTTCATACTGTTATCCTATGATCTACATTATAGATATGAGGATTGAACCTGGGACCTATGGATCTGTAGCCCGTCCCATTAGGTTGTTTCCTGTGATCTAGGGATTGAACCGGGACATCTAGATCAGTAGCCTGTTCCATTAGGTTGTTTCCTATGATATAGGGATTGAACCCAGGAAATCTAGATCAGTTGCCTGTTCCGTTAGGTTGTTTCCTGTGATCTACATTATAGATATGAGGATTGAACCTAGGACCTATGGATCTGTAGCCTGTTCCATTAGGTTGTTTCCTGTGATCTAGGGATTGAACCCGGGACGTCTAGATCAGTAGCCTGTTCCATTAGGTTGTTTCCTGTGATCTAGGGATTGAACCTAGGACCTCTAGATCAGTAGCCTGTTCCATTAGGTTGTTTCCTGTGATCTAGGGGTTGAACCCGGGACGTCTAGATCAGTAGCCTGTTCCATTAGGTTGTTTCCTGTGATCTAGGGATTGAACCCGGGACGTCTAGATCAGTAGCCTGTTCCATTAGGTTGTTTCCTATGATCTAGGGATTGAACCCGGGACATCTAGATCAGTAGCCTGTTCCATTAGGTTGTTTCCTGTGATCTAGGGATTGAACCCGGGACATCTAGATCAGTAGCCTGTTCCATTAGGTTGTTTCCTATGATCTAGGGATTGAACCCGGGACATCTAGATCAGTAGCCTGTTCCATTAGGTTGTTTCCTATGATCTAGGGATTGAACCCGGGACATCTAGATCAGTAGCCTGTTCCATTAGGTTGTTTCCTATGATCTAGGGGTTGAACCCGGGACGTCTAGATCAGTAGCCTGTTCCATTAGGTTGTTTCCTGTGATCTAGGTATTGAACCCGGGACGTCTAGATCAGTAGCCTGTTCCATTAGGTTGTTTCCGGTGATCTAGGGATTGAACCCGGGACATCTAGATCAGTAGCCTGTTCCATTAGGTTGTTTCCTGTGATCTAGGGATTGAACCCGGGACGTCTAGATCAGTAGCCTGTTCCATTAGGTTGTTTCCTGTGATCTACATTATAGATATGAGGATTGAACCCAGGACCTATCATTTGCGTGGAGGTAGAGTGGATCCGCCTGGGAATGAACCCGCATTTGCTGGATACTTCGAGACCGTGAGACGGCCTGAACCCGCATTTGCGGAGAGAGAGAGTGGATCCGCCTGGGAATGAACCCGCATTTGCTGGATACTTCGAGACCGTGAGACAACCTGAACCAGCATTTGCGGAGAGAGAGAGTGGATCCGCCTGGGAATGAACTCGCATTTGCTGGATACTTCGAGACCGTGAGACGACCTGAACCCGCATTTGCGGAGATAGAGGGAGAGAAAACCCTGTTCCCCGTATGCTAGTCTCCCCCGACCCCCCTCTCAGCCATCCCTAGCCCTGCAGGGGCTTGCATCCCAGTCGTGACCTCTGCCCCCTCCCCCTCCACCCAAGTCCTCCAACCCTCTCAATTATGCTAATGAGTCACAGAACCCCAGGAAACACACCATCATGTCTCTCTGACATCACCCCCCACCTCCCCTGCCATCTCAGGATCACATCGAGGGCTCCAACCCTCCCCATCCTCCTCCCACATGTCATCCTGTCATCTCAGAATCCATAAAAAATAGGATTAATAGCTGTGTCGCTGAATAGCACAATCCCCCTACTGGGGTGAGTCCCAACCTCTCTCTCAACACATTCGTAAACCTGTCCCAGTCAATGCGCTTTAGGTCGGATTTTTCGGGGGGGTCTATGGAGGACACTGTGCGTCCCAGGTTCACAAGAACGGGGTTGTGATCCGAGTCTAGCTCAGCTAGAGACTTCAGCACCAACCGCCTTCTGATCCCTCTGGAGACAACGAAGTCTAGGACGTCCGGGAGATAGCCGGGATTGAAAGGGAAGTGGGTAGGGGTCGGAGGCCCGTAAGCCACCAGGCCGTGTAAATCTATGACGTCGCGGATCAATCCACCATGAGCGCACATAATCCTAGAGCCCCATGAAGGGTGCTTAGCGTTGAAGTCACCACCGATTAAAAAAGGCGTGGTACCTCGAAGCAGTACCTCCATGTCAGCCCTCGTAGCCTGGTCGAACCGGTGGTAGGGAGGGAAGTAGATGGAAATGAGACGCACTGGGCTGCTCGAGGTCACCAGTTGGATAGCCGTTGCTTCCATGTGTTGGAGGGGAGGAAGTGAGACGACGTGGTGGTCAAGGCCCTTCGGACCAGGACCACTGTCCCACCCCTTCCCACATCCCCCGCTCGGTCACTACGATGGCAGATAAACTCTGCTAACGAGAACCTCATTGCGGAGCGCAAGTGGGTTTCTCCCAACAGCTTTACATCGACATGATGCTTTGCCAGGAAACTTTCAAGCTCAGCCTTCTTCCCCGCGACTCCGTTAGCGTTCCAGAGTGCGACCATGAGCTCCTTCAGCACTGGTGTTCCTCTATTGGAGTGGACTGCCATTAGAGGCCAGGTAGAGGATGATGTTCTCCATGACCAGGTGGCCACGGTTACTCCTCGGAGACTCCTGGACCTTCCTCAAGAGACTCGATGAAAAGTCCCATGGGTCCAGTCCCGGAATACCCTTGAGTAGCTCAATGCAATTTTTGAGCTTTGCAGCATCATCCTCGGGTGTGGGGGTTACAGGGGTGACAAGGGTAGGAGTTGGGAGTGGAAGGAAAGGGTTGGAAGGGTGTAGAATGGCAGTGTGGGTTGGGATAGGGAGAGGAGCGGTCTCGGGCGGGCCCTCTACCAAAGGGGTAGAACCGGATTCCACCGGTTCAGGTTTGGTGGCTTCAACAGGTGCCTCGGCCTGAGGTGGAGGGGTATCTCTCTTTGACAGCACACTGGCGAACGATTGTACCAGTGGCTTTGGTGTTGGAGCTGGAGTCACTTTCACCCTCCGTCCCGCAACGTGCCCCGAGGGCTTCTGGCCTTCACTTAGCCCATCCGTCCTCCCTTCTTGAGGCTTGGAGACACGCACATTCCCTGCCGCCCGCAAGGACTTGAACGTGGGACAGCCCCGCCACGCCGAGGAATGAGCTCCTGAGCAGTGCAGGCACTTCGGGGGAGATCGTCTCTCCTCCGGGCACCCATCCCTCTCGTGGTCACCACCACAGAACCCATACCTAGGGTTAGCGCGGCAATCCCTCCGCACATGACCAAACCGGAAACAGTTCTTGCACTGAACCGGGCCTCCTGGAGACTTGTACTTCTCCACCCTGACGCGGAGCCCGCACAGGACTGATATGGAATACAGCCTTGCGGTGTGCTCTCCGGGCGTCAGAGAGACAACGAAGTTCGGCAACCGCTGCCTTTCTCCGGTCTTCTGATCCCGCTTCCATTGGGAGAGCATCTGTGTGATGGATTTAACGGGTAAACCCATCTCCACTAGCTCCTCCTGGATGTCGTCAGGGTTTGTCCATGTCAGGAGACCCTTCACCACGACCCTGACCAGTCGCTCCCGTCCCAGCTCGTAAGACCAATGCTGGATCCCCAAGCTCGGCAAGAACTTCTGGAAGGCGCGGTAATCCTCCTCCGACCCGCACTGGAGGCGCACTCGGTCCCCCGGCTGCCTGACCGCCTCCAAAGGCTCTCGAACCTTGGACCGGATGGCCCTCGCCAACTTGGAGTAGCCCTCCACATCACACAATATGATGGGAGGGATCTTCCCCTTCGCTTTGCCAGCCGGCCCAGAGCCACTAGTACCAGATTGGGGTGAGGCACGGCTGGTGTTGTTACCCGCAGGTTTCCGCCGCTTCCACCTTTACCCAGCGCTGGCGCACCCTGGCTCGGGCCACCGCTGACCTCGCTCTCATCACCAGAGCTGCCGCCTAAATGGTTAGGGTTGCCCCCAGCAGCTTCCTGGTGTTGCCGGCCTTCCCCCTTCGGCGGGGTCTTACGGTCCGAAATCCTTCAGACTCATCATCCGACCCTGGCTCGACTCATCACGCATCAACGGGAGGTCTGGTCCTGAAGACAGTCCCTCCACGTCCACGGACTCGCACGAGCTGTCAACACGCGCGAAGCGTGCGACCCGGTCTTCCGAGTCTGAAGAAAATTCAGCCGGGCGTTTCATACCTACCGACACCCCTTGGCGGGAGGTGTCGGAGTTGACGCGGGTTTTTGAGACCCTTGCGTTAGCGCTTGCGTCGGTGCCGCTTGCAGCGGTCTTTACTGGCGGAGGACGGCTAGGCTCCCCCTGGTCAGGGCTTACGTTGGCACCGTTAGGTTTCCACCCATCGTGCTGGCGGGAGCTTTCGCCATCCTCCCCGGTTTGCGGGCTGTCGGCCCTAAAAAGGGCCTCTAGCACTTTTTGGCCATCAGCGGCACGCTCACCTCCTGTAGTCGGAGGGGCCCCGCTGGGCTCGCCCGCATCGGTATTGCTGCCGACGCTTTGAAGGGGGCCAGCACTGTCCTTCAAGCCGAGGCCCGATGGTGCAGTGCCGGAAGCCCCTGCGGATCTGCCAGCGGCACGCGCGCCTCCGGTAGTTGGAGGGGCCCCGCTGGCTTCACCTTGGCCATCTGCGCCCACCCCGCCGGTAGTTGGCGAGGTCACGCTGGCCGAGTTGTTGGCCCTGAAAAGGGCCGAAACTTCACCCGAGGGTGACACCGACTGGGTGTGGCTACCGGCACGCTCACCTCCAGTAATTTGAGGGGCCCCGCTACCTTCACCCGCTTGGCTGTGGACTGCGCCCACCTCCCGGTAAATTGGGGGGTCACGCCAGCCGTGTTGGCTCTAGAAAGGGCCGATTTGTTGGCCCTAATAAGGACCGATTGATCACCCGGGGGCGACTCTAGCTCACCTCGGCCAGCGGCACGCTCGGCTCCGGGAATTGGAGCGGCCCCGCTGACTTCGGCAGCTACCTGCGGCTTGTTGCCCCTCGAAGGGGCAGCTGCCTCTTAAGCTCCCACCTTCGGGCTTGTGTCGGACCACTTGCCACCCGGCACGAGCTCCTTCCTGACCGGAGGAGCCTTTAGTCCCGCGAGCGGAAACTTCCAACTTCCCCAGAAATGACGGGCAGCACAAGCCTGCCGTTGACGGCGGATCCCCCGCCTCTCACCGCCAACTTCTTCTTGCCCGAGGTCGGTCGCTTCCCGGGCCCGGGGTTCTTCCTCGCCTCATCCGGCGGTCTTCTCCCGACCCCGACGCCAACACCTTTCTTCACCTTCGACGCAGGCTCCATCCGAAGACACGATCCGTAGTATAGCAGACGCCAAAGATGCTCAGAAAGCCAGGAACACGTAAGGGAGGCAGGACGACACCTTGCACTTCCCATAGGGTGCCTCATGGGCACTGATTACAGTGGGGAACTCGTCACGGATGGCTGAGAGAACATGAAGTGTGGAGCGGTCCAGGCAGTAGAGGGGGTGTTTGGCGCGACTTGTGCAAGTGCGGAGGAAAGATACAAGGGCCGACTGAACAGTGAGGCACAACAAGTTGACTTGCTCTTAATAATAATTTTAGTAGTGCTATCTAGTGTCCGGGCTTATGATTCCACAAATATTTTATACCGATTTTAATAAGACGAAGACCTTTTCGTATTGCCATTTCGGAGAAAAATTTTATTTTAAATTGGATGGAATGTAACTCTTGCATGATAACTCTAAAAAATGACCGGAAAAGGCCAAGCAAGCCAAATCAATTCTCTGATCCCAGCAAAACTGAAAAAACAAACATATTTTGACATAAAAAAAAGCCAATTTGACAACCTTACCAAACTTGCGCTTTATCATTTTTGAGAAACTATAGTCTTATAATAAAAAAAAGCCAACAGTTCTTACTACTATAGGAGTTGGTGAGAGGAATAACTATTTTAATTTTTTCTCATCACTTTTGTTTAGAGCATTTTTATTAGATTTACTATACTATTTGTTTATGTGTGATTTTCCAAAACACTCCTGAGATTTTTATTAAATCTCACGACGTTTTTTTACTCTGATCTCATGAAATATTTTTTGTAATAACCGGCAACACTGATGAGGTAGGTCAACATACTACTAACACTCCAAATATGTTGAAGCCTAACTAACCTCCATCTAATATAAAACTTACAAACAATTTATCTTAATATTGAAATGTCTCGATTGTCAGTGTGTATATGATGAATAATAATGCATTTTGATAGTGTTAAGTTTCAAAGAAAATATTCTTTTAGCATTCATTATAAGTTTACTCTCCCACTCTTGGTTTACATTATGATATAGACTTATTAAAGTTAGATTATGTGAAACACACACGAAAACGTTTTGAGATTATTATATTGGGCTAATGATATCAGGTAATACAAAACGCTTAATAAATTACATAATCTAAAAAACATAACTCATAAAGCCCCGACACAAACTCCATATCCGTAGGTCCGTAGTCTATACTCTGTCCTCCTGGTCCGTAAGAAGTTCTACTAGCGATTACATAGTCAATATCCGTTATCACCTGACCATTTCAACCAAAGAGATAGTAAGAGACTTCGTCCAATCAAAACATTCGAAAGAAAATCGTCTACAGCAAGGAGCGAGCGTCAGCAGTCACCTGATCATAATATAAGAATATTTGTTTAGTATAATTTACAATTGAATGAAAACTAAAGAAGCCTCTGGAGGACCAGTGTTACGAACACGGATAAATGAACTGTATGGTGGAAAGGAAATTGATAGAGGCAACTCACCTTCACTTTATGTGGTATAACTGGCAGTGTCCTGGCGCAGTCTTCTTCAACAACACACACGAATAAAAATCTAGACCACTTCCGGGTGAAGGGTTTACGGAACCTTATCACTTTGTCTTGATCGAGTCTCCGTGCACGGCACAAATTAATCAACACACTAAAAACTCCACGCCAGCGACACTTGGCGGGAAAACAATAAACATATAGTGGTCCAGGTATGGTCTTGTTGCCTCCAAGAGTGGGGAAGGTTAATGTAAGATATGAAAAAACCAAACAAACAGAACTAAACCTCAACAATAACAATCAAAAACTCACAAACCAAAACAAAACAAAACAGTTCAATTTCGAGGCATAGAGAATCTAGATAAAAGGAGCACTATTCAAAGATATAACATAGAGGAATGAAAATGAAGTATAGGATTAGTAATATTCGTCAAACAATAGAAAACTATACAAACATACAGCCCACCAAAAACTAAAATGAGTTTTTTAAGAACAACAAACCAGCAACAAAGATATGAACAGAATAATATTATAGGAGAATGTATCCTTCCTATTGATTAGGAAGTGGACATAATTTTACAACCGGTCGTTTGAGGGTCCCGTGCTCGGTGCGGACACTTACGACTCTCGTTATCCCATCCCTTCCAGGGTACACCTCTGCTACTCTTCCGAGCAGCCACCTGAGTGGGGGAAGATTGTCTTCCTTTATCAAGACTAACTGTCCTTCATGTAAATTGACCTTGTTTGTAGTCCATTTTTGTCGCTGTTGGAGAGTATGGATATATTCCCTTGACATCTTTGCCAAAAGTGCTGATAGGCTTGTTGTATCAACTGCCAGCGTTTCAACCTGTTGGTAGGTAGCTCAGTTACGATCTCCTCAGGTGGTCTGGTGAGAGAATGACCCACTATGAAATGTCCTGGTGTCAATGGATCAAGGTCATTCGGATCCGCAGAGAGAGCACAAAGAGGCCTTGAATTTAGCACGGCTTCAATTTGAATGAAGAGCGTGGAGAGGCTTTCAAAGGTAAGTGTCTGATCACCCACCACTCGCTTTAGGTGAGTTTTTGCCGACTTGATACCAGCCTCCCATAGTCCACCAAAATGTGGAGCTGAAGGTGGGTTGAAATGCCAATTTATGCCTTGGACCGAAAGTTTATCTGTTACCACTTTGGTTTCGGTATGGGATTCTAGATGCCTTTGTATTTCTGTAAAATGGCGCTTGGCACCTACAAAGTTTGTGCCACAGTCGCTATAAATGTCTGAGCACATACCCCGACGGGAAATAAACCGAAGAACGGGATCAAGAAAGGCCCTTGTGCTTAAGTCTGATACCACCTCAAGGTGCACTGCCTTAGTTGCCAAGCACACAAACAAACATAAATAAGCCTTGAGCACCTTAGAATTCCTTAATTCAGATGATTTTATCTGGAAGGGTCCTCCATAATCCACTCCAACTCGCACAAATGGTCTTGATTGCTGCACACGCATTGCTGGGAGGTCCCCCATGAATGGTTGGAGAGCAGGTGCCTTAAATCGAAAACATCTCATACACTTGAAGATCCGGGTTTTTATAACAGTGCGTGCTGAGAGAATCCAGTACTGGTCTTGAATGAGCGAGTGGGTTGTTCGAAGTCCAGCATGAAAATGAGATACATGGTAGTGATCAACAATGATATCGGTGATATGACTATTTTTAGGCAACAGAAGAGGATGTTTTGTGTCATACCGCAGTGAAGAGTGTCTCAAGCGACCTCCTACCCTCAATAGGCCCTCCTGGTCGAGAAACGGGTTTAGGCCCCTCACGCGGGGTGAACATTCCCGGCCCTTCTTTATTTCTTCAAGTTCTGACTCAAACGCCTGTTGTTGAACTTGTTTGATACATAACATGCGGGCCGTCTTGAGCTCCTTGGACAACAATGGGCCTTTACAACGATCTTGATTCTTTACTTTGGAGTTCTGAATAAACCGTGCTAAAAATGCGATGACTCGTTGCAGCTTTACCCATGATGAGAAACGTTTGAGAAGGTCTGCCACCAAGTATTCACTTCTGCTACTAGACTGGTAACCCTTACAATCTTTAATTCAGGTAACTCTACCTGGCAAGTCACCTCAGGCAGCTTGGGCCAACTACTAATGGGTTGTTTCAGCCACTCTGGTCCTGTCCACCAGATGTGGAAATTTGTCAACTCTTCAGGATGTAAGCCTCTAGATGCACAATCAGCCGGATTTGAATTAGATGGGACATGTCTCCAATGTTGTGCTGGTATTGCTGCTTGAATTTGGGCTACTCTGTTGGCAACGAATGTTTTCAAAAGATGTGGTGACGTTTGAATCCATGCCAAAACGATGGTAGAATCTGACCAAGTATACACAGTTGACACCTGTAATCGTTGTTTAAGGTTCTGCTGCACCCACTCCATAAGTGTG
This sequence comes from Timema cristinae, assembly GCA_039000515.1. Taxonomy (NCBI): domain Eukaryota; kingdom Metazoa; phylum Arthropoda; class Insecta; order Phasmatodea; family Timematidae; genus Timema; species Timema cristinae. Next base: position 29,968 of record JBCFYV010002736.1, on the reverse strand, counting down.
GCTAGGAGCTGAGCCCCACAAAGCTCAAGCCTAGGAAGAGATAAACTCTTAACCGGAGCTACTCTTGACTTGGCAATAAGGTTGTTGACTTGAATTTCTCCATTGCCCGTGGTAGTTCGAAGATAGACGACTGCTGCATATCCTTTGATAGATGCATCACAAAATCCATGAAGCTGGCAATTAATAGCATCACTGGTTGGTAGAAATCTGTTGATCTTGACATGTGTAAGAACATGAAAGTTTGAACAAAACCTTTGCCACCCTTGTCCGAGCTCTGGTGGAAGTGGTTCATCCCAATCAAGTCTTATGGTCCACAAAATCTGCATGAACGCCTTAGCCCAGAACACCACTGGAGATAGCCACCCCACAGGATCAAATATCCTAGCAATATTTGAGAGAACTGCCCTCTTCGTTACTGTGATCTCAGAGGGATGTACATGATAAGAGAATGAATCTGATGTGGGGTCCCATTCCAGTCCTAATATCTTAATTATTTGATCTCCATCTTCTTCAAACATGAGGGGAACTTCACGGTGTTCATTTGGTATCCTCTTTAATACTTCAGGGTGGTTGCTAGACCATTTTCTAAGTTGGAAGCCTCCTAAGCTTAGCAATTCAATCAGCTCGGTTTGTAAACTGAGAGCAGATTCCACTGAATCAGCACCAGTGACTATGTCATCAACAAAAATGTCCTTACATAGGACCTGGGCAGCACGAGGGTAACGAAGTTTTTCATCAGAAGCGAGTTGACGCAGGGATCGCATCGCTAAGTACGGAGCTGAAGATACACCATAAGTCACAGTATTCAATTGATATTCTTGAATCTGTTGATCAGGGGATTCGCGCCACAGTATTACCTGGTAATGTCGGTCATCCGGAGTGACAAGTATTTGTCGATACATCTTGCATATATCAGTGGTGAGCACAATGGGATGAAATCGAAAATTCATAACAATTTCCACAATTTCCCTTTGCAGTTTGGGACCCTTCAATAATGTATCATTCAGTGACTGACCCGATGATGTTGCTGCAGAAGCGTCAAATACAACTCTCAGTTTGGTGGTTGAACTAGATTCTTTGGATACGCAATGATGTGGAATATAGTATTTAATGTCTTGGATCATTGATGGTTCAATGCGCTGCATGTGACCGAGTTCTTCATATTCCTTTAGAAAGGTCACATACTGTTCCTTTAGTTGTGGGTAACGAGCTAGACGACGTTCCAGCTGAATGAGTCTCTTGACTGCTTGTTGATGTGATTCTCCCAGCTCTGGTTGTGCATCCTTGAAAGGTAGCCGAACAATGTATCTACCCTCATTGTCACGAGTGTGTGTTGTCACATAGTGTGCCTCACACATAGCTTCATTAGGGTCAATGTGTTTAGTCACGGGTAATTCTTCCACCTCCCAGAAGCGTCGCAAAACATTGTCAAGTGATGGTTCAGTAGCAACAAAAAAAGATGAGACACTAGAAGTTATAAGTGGTTGAGGTCCTATTCGACCAATTATGATCCAGCCAAAAATGCTATGCAATCCTGAGGGACAATTAGATGAAGTTGAATACCGCCCACCATCAAAGATCTCGGGGTATACATCTGCACCTAAGAGAATGTCAATCGGCCCTGGTACATGAAAATGAGGGTCAGCCAGCTGAAGATGAGCAAACTCCTGAACCATATCTTTAGAAAGCATGGTTGATGGCATTCCCGATGTGATTTTACTTAGAATGATAGCCTCGGTGATCAACTGAGGACCATAAACACCACAGGGTTTCACCTCACATATCACAACCCCCTTGTTGGTTTGCACAGTTGACTGAGAGATCCCTTTAATCGGAATTTTCAACTTGCGACGTGGCAGGCACAGCCGGTGAGCACAGTCTTCAGTAATAAATGATGATTGTGACGCACAATCTATCAACACTCTAACCTTCTGATAAGCACCGTGCCCATCCTTAACCTGTACTACAGCGGTTCCCAACAAGACTGTAGTAAGGCTCACAGAACTGGTGGTAAGTGAGTTGATGTGTTCACCCCGTGTAACAGTGCCTTCATGGCCTGGTGAATGAGCCTGATGGGTAGCATCACCTTGCATATATCTACTGTCTCTATGGGTGGGATCAGTGTGAGAGCTGGTAAAACGTTGGTTTGAGCTAAACGATCCTTGACCGCAAGTGTCAGTGCCTTGATTAATTGACCCTATGTGCAACAATGTGTGATGAGTTTGATTGCAGTGTGGACACTTGAATTTTGAGGAACACTCCTTTACTTGGTGCGATCCCTTTAAACAATTAAAACACAAATTATTTGACTTTACCCAATCCCGGCGTTGTGTCGGTGTCTTGCTCGTGAACACTGGACACTTATAGATACTATGGTTAGCTTGACACACAGAGCAGTGACCTTGATTTGAGTCAACATAAAATGATCTTCTCACTCCAACAGGTGAATTTAGTTTTCCTTCCATCCTCCTGTTGGTTGCTATATGTCTAGTACTCGCGCTAGTTTGCAGTGATATACCTTGATTTGCAGATGACAGTGCTTTGCATTGATTTTCAAGAAATTCCAAAAGTTGATCAAAGCTTGGTAGTTTGGTAGCCGTGTGCGCAAGTTCAAACATCAGCCGTGTCTCTCTATCTAACTTGTTCAGTGTCAAGTTTAGTAAGATAAAACTCCACTCACAAACTGGAAACTTTAACACATTAAGTGCACCCAAGTTCTCCTTAAATGTGTCCACTAGCGCCCTTAAGTTCTGTGGCGACCTTGAGGTTAGACCCGGGAATTGCATTATCTTCTCTAAATGTGTAGTAGCTATTGACCTCACATCTTGGTAACGTTCTGTAAGAGTCGCCCAGGCTAACGGGTAGTTCTCATCTGACACCGGTAGTGACTTTAATAAAGTCAGGGGCTCACCAGATAATGTCGTCAAAAGATATTGAAACCTTTCCACTGGTGTTAAGGTTTTGTTTGTATGAATGAGAGAGACGTACAAGTCATGAAATGTTGTCCAGTCAGTGTTTATACCACTAAATGTGGGCAATTGCAACTTAGGCAATTTTGCTGACAATGCCTTTACCGGAGGCCCATTATCATTTCCCGACGTGGATGAAGGCTTAGTAATCCGTGCATAAATCTCCTTAACCTGGTAGTAGGTCATGTCAAAGTCCTCAATCAACTTGTCATGTGCTTCAACATCAAAGTCCCTCTTAGATTTTCTTGCCGCGACTCCTAACTCAACGTGAGTTTCTTCAAAATCCCTCCTTAAATGTTCTAAGTCTGAACAATGTGCCTTAAATAGCTCTAGTTTGGTAATGTCACCTTGAACCTGTTCCGACAGCTTGTAAAGTCTATTAACCCGGCCAGTTATCACCTTAAACCTAGCTTCAAGGTGTGCATAAGACATGATGATAGAAACTTAACACAAATTAATGTAAACAAACGGGAACTAAATACAAACGTAAGCAAACAAGAAACTCACTATAAACATAAACAAAACAGTCAAAACACAGCCATCGATTACATCCCGACTCTCGACCAATAACACATGGTCGACATCACTCGATCACTATTACATACGATGCACAATAGATATGGCTAGCGATTAATCGCTAACTCTCAAACGATATATCGAACTGATGACGCCACTAATCCAACTGACCCAGCATGGCCGAAATATGACGTGAACAAATGATACAAGAAATAAACCAAATAAACAAATAAGTTGCTCTATCCACCCTAAAACAAAGAAACGCCAAGGAACACTGAAACACGTATCCTCGGCCCGGATGGACCAAAAATGTTTAGTATAATTTACAATTGAATGAAAACTAAAGAAGCCTCTGGAGGACCAGTGTTACGAACACGGATAAATGAACTGTATGGTGGAAAGGAAATTGATAGAGGCAACTCACCTTCACTTTATGTGGTATAACTGGCAGTGTCCTGGCGCAGTCTTCTTCAACAACACACACGAATAAAAATCTAGACCACTTCCGGGTGAAGGGTTTACGGAACCTTATCACTTTGTCTTGATCGAGTCTCCGTGCACGGCACAAATTAATCAACACACTAAAAACTCCACGCCAGCGACACTTGGCGGGAAAACAATAAACATATAGTGGTCCAGGTATGGTCTTGTTGCCTCCAAGAGTGGGGAAGGTTAATGTAAGATATGAAAAAACCAAACAAACAGAACTAAACCTCAACAATAACAATCAAAAACTCACAAACCAAAACAAAACAAAACAGTTCAATTTCGAGGCATAGAGAATCTAGATAAAAGGAGCACTATTCAAAGATATAACATAGAGGAATGAAAATGAAGTATAGGATTAGTAATATTCGTCAAACAATAGAAAACTATACAAACAATATTAAAAACCAAAAACGACTTTGATGAGAAAACTTTCAGTATATACTAAAATGTAGGTTAAGTAAAATCACAATAAATATATTTATAGCTCGATTTTAACTATCGAATTTAAAATAAATTAATGTTTGCAATAGCCTGAAAATGCAAAACTGATGTACTAGTATTTTGGATGAAAACAAAACAAGTGCTCTCAATATTTTTGATAATAGTGGTGTTGAACCTACAAAAGCAAAGCCAATATTTCTGAGAACTTATTTCTCAGAAAACATTTCCCTAGAAGCCGAGCTTCCCGGGGTGTTTAGATTTTTACACAAATGTTTCTGAAACAGCTCCACTTGTAGCCATCTTTACATTTTGTATATGTTTCCATAACGACAAATTTTCTAACCGCCATTCGTTCTTTTATTTCAATACGCATGCACATATTTACTTGGCTATGATTGATTGGTAATCCGTATAAACAAGTCCGTAGAAAGTTAAAGTTGGGCAACTTCTACGGAGTAGAATTTTAACTTTCTAGGGAGTAAGGACTTACGGATAAGGACTCTGTGACCAGATAAATCTGATATATGTGGCATTGATTTCTTACGGACCACGGACCTATGGATACGAAGTCTGTATCGGGGCCTTAATGCAAATCAAAGAACAAGTCAAATGTCTGCGGAACTTAGCGTCACTCTACTAGGAAAATATTTGCGCTTGCAAGGACTTTTTGCAAAGTGGTCGGCCATAATAACTATTAACGCAAAGTCTATCGTCTCTCTGCTAACGGTCGCAAATATGTTTTGTGTCGTGGTCATAATAGCTCTGCTGCTGGTCTTACTTTGAAAAATAAGTAATGCATTATAAGCCTAGGTCTGACTGTAAAAATGTTGTGTTAACTAACAGTTTTATGAATCAGATAGCCGAAGCTATCATCTATGCATTTTGGTGAGGATAACACCTCTTAGATATCATATCCTGAAAATTGAAAAATGACACCTGGACACGGGAATCGAACCCGAAGCCGAAGGTCCCGGGTTCGATTCCCGTGTCCAGGTGTCATTTTTCAATTTTCAGGATATAACAGTTTTATACCGGTGTAGTTAGAATTAGGGCTTAGGCCTATGGTTATTTTTATTAAATAATTATATTGTGCGATTATATAAAGTAAATACATGTGTTTTAAATGCATTATATAAAACTGTCCTTAATAACATTAATGTCGTCTAGAAGGGGATGGTGTGTAAAGGATTAAACTCTTGGAAAATCTTAAGTAAGATATCAGCAAATTAAAAGACAAGGAAACTAGCACAATAAATAGAAGAAAATAGTAATACTAAATATTTCAAGTAATTAAAAACATAATTATATAAGTAAATCTAACATACTTCCGAAACGTGCATTCTGTACTTACATGTGTCACATCAGGATAAGGATTGAAGCCGTCTGCGATGTATTGCCAAGGTTCCTTCTTTGCCATTAGAACAGAAAACGAAGTTCGCTTATTTTCAATGACAGCTGATTTAGAATTAATAAGGCCGAGGAATATTTCTCTCTCATTGGCAGTAAAGCGATCGTAAGTTCTCTTAATGTCCTCCATATTGACAACAACAAGTGATTTATTTCACGTTTTGTTATACCTACGTCACTAGTTATACGCATTATTATTGGCTGCCTAGAGTGACGTCACCAATATTCCGGACAGAAGCGAACTTCCCCGACCAAGCTTCATTATGAAACATACAGAGTACTAAATTATTTAGGGCAAGTCAAGTGCGTCTGCAAAGAACGCAGGATAAAGAAAACTTAATATGTTGGTTCAAGAATAGGAATACTTATATAATTTGCAGTATAGCTATTATGATAATAATCTCACCAAAGAAACTATTTGGAAAGAGACAGCGGAAAAATTGAATAAAAGAGGTAGTTAACGACTTTTTAAAGACACTAAACAACATTCAATATTATGTTCGACCTTACCAACATATTCTTTTAAATTTAGGTAGCCCGCTTCGGTGACCTCGTGGTCTAACCCACTTACCCTCGAGCTGGAGAGATAGAGGTTCGAATCTCGGTAGGGTGTACTAAGAGTGGTTTTCCCTAAATGATTTTACATTCTTCCTCTACAAAAATGCGGGTACTTCCTTTAAATGTAACCTTACTTATTCCTAGCGCAATTAGTACATAAGCTTATAGCCCGAACGGGTATAAATACGCTGCTGGTGAAAAATTCATTTGGAAAAAAAAAGAGGTATCCAATTTATTTACAAGAATTTATTTTAAATCTGTCATTAACATTTTATTTGTGTACTTTTAACGGTAATTCTATTCGTATTAAAACAATATTAATGGATTTTGTTTGGATTGAAGTAAAAACATATCTTATTAATCTATCTCACAGAAATTATGTATATTGAAAGTAGTTAAAATGTTAAAATAAACGAATATATATCCTGCATAAGCAGTCATGAATTGGCCTCAATCTTGCAATATATTGTATTGTCAGTGGTCGAGGTTCGAATCTCGGCCAAGTGTGACTTATACATTTGATTTTTCACAATGATTAAATACTCTTCTTTCACGTACGTGTATTTCCTCTTAGTTACCCTCCTAATCCTTACTTAAACAATATTTAAACAAAAATAATTAATTACCTGATAAGCAGGATTATATTAGAAAACAATAGAAATAGATCTAATAGGATAAGATTTTCTAAAAAATATTAAGGGAATGTCTCTAAGACAGAAAGACAGAAAGTGAATAGAGTAACATTATCTGCAGTTGACGATAAACGTTACATTATACCTGATACTGTAAACACATTACCGTGGTATCATGACGCTATTCGCGACCAGGTACAGACATTAGAGTAGGCACATTCCTTCTCAACTTTAATCTTTTTAAATATCTAGTTTTCAAACCATCAAGATAAAATAACTGTTTACCATGGTATATGATTTGTTGTAAATAATATGTTGTAAATACTCTACTTTGGTCAACATGATTTTTAATATGTTCAACTTCTTTAATTGATATGATTTTTAATTTGATGTAAATAATTTACTTTGCCTAATATGATTTTTAATATGTTCAACTTTTTATATGTTCAACTTTTTAATATGTTGTTCATTATTTATAATTTTTTTTAAAAAATAAACCAAGTCTTGAAAACTGAGCAAGTTAATGATTTAAACATTTTCCTCCTCTTCTTTTTAGTAAACAAGTTTTAACCAGTCTAGTGATGTAAAACGATTCTATGTGAGGGAGAGGGGATATTTGGACAGGTTCAAACTCAAACGGTTACTCGTCAGGTTCAAACTGTGTAGATGATTAACAGGTAGTGGTAATGTAATGATAGAATATAAGAAAAATTATTTTATACAGTTTAGTTCAGCTTATTGTTAATTTTATCCAGATGTACGGCAGTGCACCATCAAAGATCTTCAGCAAAGCCGTTGTTTCAGTTACTGCACGGTTTTATTAGAAATCGGCATTTTAACATCGCACCGTATGAATAATACCATGTTGATGGGAGTATATAATTACACCAATCAATCCTTTGATTGTCCATTTCACTTAGATGATGAGTTCAAGGATTGTATTCCAAAAACAGGAGTTATGAGAGATCACATTTTTGAAACTTGTTTGTTGAAATTAGTAAAGATAATACTTCATTCCAATAGTAAAAGTGTTAGTTATATCTTATCATGAAAGGTTCGCAAGAAGAGCCCAAGGTTTCTGAATACCTTAAACCATTTGTCAAAAACCATGATAGTGCCATTACTACATTACAATATTTTATTTTCAATCCTCCGCAACACTCACAAACATTGCTTATTTGATGTAGACTTAAAATTGAGTTCACTTGCGTTTATCGGTCTAACAATCAATGTATTGGTGTTTTTATCGGCTCAATATAGAACTAACTGTTCGGTGCTAATCGTCTTTTACAGAAATCGGTCGTTGTGGCAACCGCTCAACTTACATAATGTAAGCACAGTTTTCGCTGACCAGATCATGATTTTCGTTGTTTTTCCTTTGCAAGTAATAAGTGGTATAATAATAACGTTTGGTTGTTCGGAGAAGCACTTTGTAAACTTTATAATGGCATTTTCTTTTTGTGTTACACAGTCGCAGCATACACGACAGCTTCAATCAGTATTGAAAGGTTTATAATAATAGTGAATTGTTTCCAAAGTCGAGGTAGATCTTGTGCATCAAGCACAAAGCAACGAGTGATTATTGTTAATATTTGTGTGTGGCTATTTGGTGTTTTGTGGTGCATTTCCTCGCTCGTGACGGGATTCGTCGAAACAAACACTGGCAAATGTCAATATTTCACTGATGCAAAACACGGTAAAGTGTATCGATATTATAATCACATTTTTCAAGCTTTGTTTTTATTTGTCTTACCATTTACAACAATTGCATTGTTTTATATCATCACATTCTTCAGTCTACGTAAAACCAGTCAACTTGTGTCACCACAGTCAAGAAGTAACGTAAGTGAAGTGAAGGCTAGAGAAAAAATGAACAATTTATTTATTGTGATAATCATCACATTTTTTATTTGTCATCTACCAAGAAACATAATGTTAGTGTATGATATATTGGTTCTCAGGTTTGCACCACGGGAGTCAGCTAGGTATACTTCTTTTTATAAGTTAAGTCTTTATCCATTCAACATCAACTTTTGCTTGAACTCTATCATAATATTGGCGTTGAACGCCAAAATACGTACTGGCTTCCACCAGTTATATCGCTGTATAACTATTACAAATAATCATGAGTCGACTGTCTCCAATAGCACAGAGATAGAGAGTTTACCAAAACATAAGAGTTCCATTGAAACTATAAGTGACTCTATAAATCAAGATTCAGTTGAAAGTATAAATTTGACTACGATCTCACAATAAATTTAAAAGAAAACATTCCTGATGACTTTACAACAATTTAATATAAAAATGTGTCTGGTATCGTAACCATAAAGAGTTTTGGATGCTCCTTTAATTTTTGAGAATTAAAATTCATCCATTCATCATAACCCATTGGAAATTCTACAAACTAAATTATAATTAATTTAAAATATGCAATATCAAATTAATTATTTGAGAGTTATAAACTTTTTTATATTACACGTTTGCATCCTCGTGTGGGTAGATATCAATTACAAGATCGAAAAAAACTCATTTAGATTTCTTTGTTTACGTGTGTGAACTTAGTCTTACAGTGATATAGCCCTATGTTTTAAATGTGCATGATAACATACATATTGGTTTATTTTAACACCGCATTTTACTACCAATTCGGGTTATACACTTATGTAGGCCTACTAATTACGCTAATAGTTTTAGTTACTAGGAAAGTTTTATTTATAGGAAGCGTACCCACATATGCATGTAAGGAAAGTGGAAAACCATTTTAGTAAAACCACCCTCAGTACACCCAACCGAGATTCGAACCTCGATCTTCCCGTTATCGGTAGTCAAGCCTACTGCGAGAATAGCACGTTAGACCACGTGGCCACTGAAGCGAGTAATTATATTGTTAATTATAAATAGTCATTTGTGATCCAGGTTATATAAGGTTTATATTCAAAATATAGCATAAAGCATTGCGTTTTGGTGCTTAATTAACATTCACATATTTCAACTAGAAATGTTAAACTAACAAAAAGTATAATATTTTATAGATTTGACTTGTGGATACTCAGTAGTAGTAGATGCACCTGTAATATTAACAGTACATTGACTTAACTCTGGTGACAATACGATATATTAATTGAGGCGTAAACCTCTTCTATTAACTTGGAAATAAACACAACGTAAAAAACAAGTTTATAAAAACGTCAATTAACAAAGTTAAACTGAAATGTAAGAACTATTTTTTTGTTTTATTCTACTCGCCTCGGTGACGTAGTTAGCAAACGCGCTGGTTTCGTGTTGAGCTAGACTGCCGAGAATGGGGAAATTGCAGTTCGAAACTCGCTCGGGTGAACGGGGGGTGGTTTTCCACGCAAATGTGGGTTCACTTCTTTTATATCGAACCTTCCCTATTCCTAGCCCATAAGAGTAATTAGTACTTGAGAGTATAACCCGAACGGATAGTAAGACGTGGTGCTAAGTATTATTATTATTTTATTCTAATCTTAGTAGCATTTTATGCTAAAAACCATTTTGTTTGAATCAAATTTCACTCACCTAGACATTCGTTTATCCTGAAAGGTATGTCTCAGCTTGAGCAATAACAGTACGACCGTCTTTAGTAACTCTTGATTCACACGTTCGACGAGAATAGAACGCAAAATCTGCTTGAGTAGCTCAGCCATTCACACGCTGTACAAGTAGCCCCATGACTTCTTTGGTGCTGACTGACAGCTCACAGCTGACAATTGACAGCTTTGAAAAGTTACCAGACCAAATTATGCATCCCTACGCCGAACCAGATGATCTGCAAAAACATGTGTTTAGCAGCTGTCACTTTTGAGAGTAAAAATTTAGGTACATTCCTAAATTCTGACTGTCAGAAGTCAGCTGTGAGCTGTCAGTCAGCACCAAAGAAGCCATAGGGCTACTGTATGTTGACCCATGATGCATTGCAACACTAACTTAAAACAGCTGATTAACGATGTACTTTATTTTCAATGGTAGACACATATTTTAGAACTCTCTCTAGATGGATGTTTTCAAATCATAACTCTGTGTAGTGACACAATCCAATACATTGATGAACATGCTTTACATTAACGGGTTATTTCAAATCTCCTCACAACGGCCATCTGCAACTGCTTGCTGCACGCGCATGCGCTGTCATATGTATATGCGCACTAATTTGAGATAGTTGGTTTTGAGATTTGATTGGTTTTCCCGTGCTGAATATCTCAGGCAGAGCGGACATAGTAGAGATAAGTTAACTTCAGCAGAACAGTTAGCGCCGATGAGGCGGAAATCTTGTGATTGGCTTAGAGCTCGTCACGTGACTACACGTTTATGTTCTGCGCTAGTTTTTCGACGAACTTGTGAATCCACAGTGACAGGCCGGAATACTAAAGTTTAGCAACACCGCGAAAGGGAGTTTCTACACAGCAACATGCTATGCATCTATTAGCGTTTATTATCTCAGTTTGTTTTGCTGTATAAAACTTTTATTTCTTATTTATTTATCTTTTAGATTTGATAAATTTTGGTGCAGTATGTGTGTATCACATTAATGAACTATTTAGGCTATATCCATTATTATAGTAAAAAATAGTTATGTTATAATCTCAAGAGTCAAGAAGTTAGCGGCCAGGAAAGGTTAACCACTTATACCCGACTGGTGGTTTGGTAATAATCAAGGTCAAACCAAGGTCTCTGAAGCACGCAACAATTTATATCCATGACAACACAGCTAAAGTACATCACCACCCGAGTTTACTTGGATGACAGATCAAAAAAGTTACTGGAAATTATCCTTAATGCATCCCTACGCCAAGAGATGATTTCTGTCACTTTAGATAGCTGTAATGAAAACGAATGTTATAGTTAACCACATTAATTATTTATATTTATTTGAGGTCGGGCACAGAGATTATTTATCATTTTATTCCACTTAAAAAATATTATTATTCACAGCACTTTCACAAAAGGTCCAACGAATATAGCTTCAAAATGGTGACCGATGAATTTAAACCATGTGATTGAACATGACGCAAACAAGTTGTTTACAATGGTGCACCCACGCAGTGGATAAAAATATTTTATTCAGTTAAATATTTCGAAATACACTAAAATAATCATAAAATTATTTATTATATTTAAAAACATTACAAGTATTTTCTATTTTCCAGGTAAATACGATACCTGTATTAAAAGGTATTAAGGGAAATCTGGATGACAATTTTTTTTTTTACAGATTTTTCGTTTTTAATGGAATATTTTTTTTTAAATGATATGTAACATTAAATAGCTTAACATATTTTAACTCTGTAAAAAAATAATCTTTTCCGCAAGTTTGCAATGCAAACAGATCTTTGAGTCGTACCTGTCTGGCGCAGCGTAATGTATCTTTCCTTTTTAAGTATACGTAAGTTATACCTTTTGGTGTAATTTAGTATTTACGGTTGGCTATTTTGATTATTCTGATTATAAACTCATCTTCAGTCTACATCTGTTATACCTCGGCTATTGACTTGGTTAAGTCCTGATATTGAGTGTTATCGACCAAGTGGTTCTGACCAAGTTCAAGTGCGAAAACCATTTTGAGATGTTGTTCTTAAACAAAAATTGTGGTTGGGGTGGATTAAATCTAACAGCTGGTAGATGAGTTTATGTAATCTTAATACATTAAATGCAAATTGACGGAAAATGATATATTTATTTTTATTTTTAGTTAGATTGGTGTTTATTTTGTAACCTTATAGGGGGGTAGTATAAAACCTCTCTCCCTCAATGACCAACTCAGTCGGTAGAGCACAAAAAAAAAAACTGAGACTCTAACATCTCGAGGTATCCGCGATGATGTAGCAAGGAAGGATATTTTTGTGGCTTTGTGGCCCAGTAGCGATAGACATAATTACCAGGTAAACTTATCCTCTGATATGCATCCACGGTAATCCTGTAGCTCGTCGCGAAGTTCTAAATATTATTATTAGCACCGCGTCTTACTGCCCGTTCGGGTTATACGCTCTTACGCTAATGTGTAATGGTAGGGTGATTGTGAGATGAAATGAAGGACCTACAGTTTAACGTGGAATCCGAACCACGGTGGAGGCCTGGCATTCCCCACATTCACAAGATAACTTGTCAGAGGTGAAGGAAGGGTTTGGAAATCAGATAAATCTGTGCCGGGACCGAGGATTGAACCCGGCCGCCAGCATAGAAGTCTGACACCTTACCCCTAGACCACCAGGTCACCTTAAGTTCTAAATACTAGTGAAATAAAAGGGTGGGCGCCAATGAGTTGAGTGATACTCACAAATTAAATTACTCTTATTATGAGCTTGAAAAAGGAACCATTTCACCAGAAGGGTGGAACATAAATGTATTAAAAATAGAAGTAAAGAAAAAGAAAAAAGTCATATGATAAGTATAGTGAAATTTTAAATATCTAATACTCAACTACTCAAATAGTATATATATATATATATATATATATTATATATATATAAAATTATTTATTTATTTATTTATTTTAATTGTGGCAGTTGTAATTTTAAAAGAAAGTCCTACCTATCCGGTACCAGAGTAATTTATAAATCTAAGCCGTGAAACATTGCGGTATAAGAGCCTTTAAGTAAAATAACATATATTAATTGGTGGTAGCCGCGAATTAGTGGTCCTGAACTGTCAATAATAATAAAAACATCTCACTCGTTTTCCTGTAGTACTTGAGGTGATGACGCCAAACACAAGTTGCATACCGTTCTCTGACCATGGCTGCAGCACTCACACTTCTAGATCTTCAAAGCCGCTCATTCATCTCACGAATCTTCCCCGTTTGAGAGAAAATTGAGGTCCAGTCCTCGACTCTAACCGGCGCTCGCTGATGGAACGGAAAACTTCTTACCTCAAATCCAATCCTTTGTATTTACATTCACATTTATTTCGTGTCTCAAAACAAGCGCGTCACTTTTCTTTCTTCTTAAGAGTCCTTCTTTCTTATATCTTCTAACATTGATTGCCATGGTAAACAAACAAAAAAAAACCATTGAGGTTGCAAAACTATAGAGGTTTATAGAAAGGATGGATGGACTTAGTTATTTCAAGCTGCCATCAGGGGATGCAACATAGGTAAATGAATTGTAATGTCCCGCCTCCTTCATGAACACATGAATTAGGACGGGATATTGTTTACAATTTTGACTAGTTCTAATATTTACACAGCATATATTCCCAAAAATAAACTTAAGGGAACGAATTAAGTAAGTATGTAATATTAAATAGGCCTAGATCAAATAGTTCTCTCTTTCTTTTATCCATAACTAAGCGATTTTTAAGTACTTACTTATTCCCATATATTTTTAGCTAGTAATTGCCGGTCAACAAGGCCAAATCTAAACAAATATACAACAATTCCGGCCAATAGAATGCAATTTGATTACCAAAGTCATTATTTTATTTAAGGCTGTGACAATTGCTGTCATTCAGGCCATGCAGATAAGCACGAAAACATTGTTGCAAATAAAATAACGTGAACATCACCATGTATCTCAAGCATGATATTTATAATGTCCTGGAAGATTTACAATATATTATGATGACAAAAGACGATACGACCGAAATCTTGGAAGAATCTCGGTCGCACCCAGTCACCCAGTCCCTCACTCGAACCGAACCAGCCGAATGGGACTAGTAGTATTTTACTTCTCGGCCTGTCTCACGAGAGCAACCGTTGCTCTGAACACATGTTACGGAGAAGAAGCCTCACCTGATTTCACGTCGCTCGACCTTCACGGTGGTTGTCAGTGTTGTGTTCTGACCGGTCGTAGCGTTGTGCCTTACTATTCTTATATTTCCAGAGCACTTGAACTACATTCAGTCATAACGCTAATTGTCATGAGTGAGGACATGAAGGTTATAGAAACTAAGAAGGGAAAACCTTCCCTACATTACAAGGGGTACGTCTATCGTAAGTACAGAGTGAATAAAGCAGGAGCTGTATCATGGGTTTATCTTTTTGAAAGATTAGTTTGCAAGGAGAATGAAGTACTTAGAGCTATGGACTACGACTGTATCCCAGATGAGGCAAAACTTGATGTCAAAAAAGCTGTCTTCAAAGAAAAGAACGAGAGAAGAAAATGTTGTGATAAGAAGTTTGTACCAAGAAAAATTGGGTAACTTAGCTAACAGAGGCTACTAATTAGTCACTGAATTGTTGCATTGTACGTCGCTAAACCGTACTACTGCCAGACAAAAAGAAGTATACATACGTGCGTTTGTTTCGTTTGATACTTAATTATATTCCCGAATGAGATCCACATAAATTTAATATGGACTTTGAATCAGCGGCCATATAAGTTCTTAAACAGATATTTCCTTTTTTTTGAAGTACAACTGCTACTTTCACCTGAAAAAAATGTTTATGGAGAAAGGTGTAAGAATTAGGTATGACTAAAGACTACACAGAAGACGATGAAATAAGGCTCAAATTTAGATCGTGGGTAGCGCTAGCGTTCCTCAAAACTGGAGATATTGGTGAAGGATGGTTGTGATTCATAGCGAGGCTCCTCAAAAGGAGAAGCTGCAATAATTCTTGACTATTTCGTAGAGCAATGGCTAGAAAATTCACAAATACCTGTCGAAGTCTGGAGCTGCTACCAAAGACGCCACAGGACAAACAACGCAGTTGAAGGCTGCAACCATAAAATAAACATATGTTTTGGGAGCCCTAGAACAAACTTGAACAATGTCTTACTATCCTTTAAAAACTCACTATCACCTTTCTTCATGTTCTTTTCTACCTTTTGTTCTTTTGGCAAGCCAGTTCTCACATTCCTTACTGTGCCGCATGCATATATCGCTTGGTTTTTTAGTGAAATCATTAGATCAACACTTGTAAAATAATTGTCGAAATAAACATGATGACCCAACCCAACAAGTTCAAAATTAAGGTCTTTGACAACTCGAGCACCTAATAGCTTCTCAATATTGCCTTCAACCTTACCTGTGTATATTTGAAACTGACAGACAAACCCCGACTCATCCGCACGCACCCACACCTTGTAGCCTCGTTTTATTGGTTTGTTGGGCATAAATTGTCTGAAAGAACTCCTTCCTTTAAATTTGATCATACTTTCATCAATGGACTGATGTTTTCCTGGTTTGAAGCAGGTTTTGAAAGTCTCTGAAAGTGTATCAAGCATTGGTCTTAGTTTGTAGAGCTTATCAAAAGCATTGTCGTCTCTTTTTGGCTGCAATACATTGTTGTTTACATGTAAATGCGTCAACAACCAACCAAAACGATTCACTGCCATTAGGGGAGAGATAAATGAATCCCTAAGCTGAGGTAAGATGACCAATGGTACCTGTAGGGGGTAAACGTTTTATTCCCATCATAATGTTTATTGCTATGAAAATTTTCATTTCTTCTTCAGTTACAGGGACGAATGGTTTCCCCAACTGTGTAGCATAAAGGTTAGTTTGAAAAACTAAATTGAAACGTTCTTGAATTACGGGTCCCTACGTTGTGCGCCAATTATGTTGTTCTGATATTTTACTGCCGCGATGGACGCCAATTGAAGAATTATAATTAATAAACACTTATTATTCTTGACATGTTTTTTATTTCTGAATCTGTTTATTTAATGTGAAAATATATCATGTCGTTGAAATATATACGCGGCCTATTGTATGAACGCGGACAGGTGTTGCTGGACGCCAAGTGAGTTCTGTCAGTATTGGACACCAACTGCCTTTACGTTGCACCATTCTTTGTATATATCCCTTGCTCATGGAAGCTTCGAGAAGGTTTAGTTTAGAAAAACAAAATACAAGACAAAAACATCTCTGTGTTACTAGAAACTTCGAGAGCCGGAAAATGACTCAAGTTACATTTTAAAATCTCTCTTCGAACCTTCGAGAAGAGGAAGTTATTATTTGAAATATATATATTGTCAACCTGACTTTACTAATGTCACGTGCGTGACGTCACTGATCAGTGGCTTTTGCCTTCTTAGAAGAAGAAGTGCTTTAAGCGCCATTTAATAGATTATAATTTAAATGAAAATTACTTCTATAAATTAGGACGATATTTGTCAATGCTTCACATACTTTTCAGGGCAAAAGTTACATTAAAAAATGTTCAATAAAAGAATCTGGAAATAAACACAAAGTATCGACAGGAGATTCTGTACTTGTTGGTACATTAGGGCCAAAGTCATTTGTAAAATTTTGAATGTTCCACCGCCTTATTTTGTTTTCCCACACACCATCTAATTTTTTTAATCGCTCACTAAGGGGTTCATCATCTCATCATCTTTAATTACAATCTTCCTGATTTATATCAGAATAATTTAGGACATTATTGTTATTATTGAAACCGTTATCTTCCTGTATAAGAACAATTGATCTGTCCCCACTTTCCTGTAAGCAATCTTCTAAATCGAATCACATTCTCCATCAGAATCACATTGTCCATAATAGTCAGTATCACTAGGCACTTCTATTAGCAAACGTTCAACATCTTCCTCTTTGAGTGATACGTTTAGCAATAATTTTCTTTTATTTATAGACATGACACACTGAAATGAGTAAAAATATACTCATGACCTAACTTGCACAGTGGTAGCAATTTGAAACCACCTAGTAATTAGGTTATTAAAATTAATATATTTAGATAAATTTAATTATGAATGTAAATAATTATAAAGCAAAAAACAATAGTATTAAATAATGATTTGAATACTTACATAGTTATATATTTATTCCTTGAAAAATATAACAAAACCAATTAGAAGAAACGTGTCACTTCAATAACAAAAACAAAAGACATACTATATTGGAGGCATGAATAACAACAAAAATTACTAATAATAAATTTTTACAAGAATAAAACTAGCAAATAAATTCCGATAGATGATTCATAAGTGCTGCCAACAGTTAAATGTGTCTCAAATAATTAAATAAAAGGTGGTTACCAAGTGAAACCACTATAATATAATATTGAAAAGGAAAAAAAATATGATTTTAAACATGGCCGTGTATAAAAGGCCTTATTACATTGCCAGTCCTAAGCCTGCCTGGAGAAAGTGTGAAGGCAATCAAAAACATAACAAGCCCCACACCTCCTGAAAAATTCAGACCGCAATTGTCAGTGACCGCAGGCTGCAGATTTATTTTTCTGATTATTGGTATCTCTTGACAGGAATTGTCTTTGACCACAATTGTCGCGACAACATCTTGATATCCAGTTTATAAAGCTGAAAAAGTTGTTTCTAACCTTGACAGAAGAGGACTTTAGTTAAAAGGAAGTGAAGATCTTTATCAAGCGGAGTAAGATCCAGAACCCTTTTTAGAGTGCTAGTCATTATTAGAATGTGAAAAAAATAACACAAGTATGTATTAATATCTTTAATACACTTTTGCCGTAAACTACATTTTATAAGTTTTGATGACAGATATTTTCTTTAGCGTTGAAGATAGACTTACAACATGTTTATGACAACTTTATGGTATTAAAAACTAGTTCCTACTCAGTTATTTTGAGATATTATATTTGTAGACTTAATAGGAAATTATTTTGTATATTTTTGTGTGAAAAAATCATGCTTTGGTAATAAAATCATAAAATTGTAAATTTTATTTGGATTTTTAAAAAAACTGTGTGCGGAGCTAAATAAAGAAGTGTTTTTTAAAATAAAATAAAATAAAATTTAAATTAAATTAAAGCTATATAATTAATAGATCCTGAGATATGTGTCATAAAGTTAACATTAAGTTTATGTATGCGCTATATTATTCATCATAGACAACATTTAAAAACGAAAAATAAGTATTTTAGTTATATTTAAAATATTGTCTCGGATTGGATAAAAATAAATGATTAAAATTAGTGGAATAGTGTGAGAAAACTTAAATTTACGTTATTTTAAATGTAAAATATATACTGTAATTATTAATAAACTTATCAATTATAACAAAACAGTGATTCTTTTACAAGTGTTGGCAAGCCAAAACCTAAACGTATGATTTTTCGACTGTCTTTCAGATAAAAAGCTATGTTGAACAGACTCTAGTAAGCCGGGTCAATTACTTCAGACGCGACTCCAACGAAGGTATTAAAAGTCAAGCCTGAAACCGGTTTGGAGGAAAAGGAAACCAGGAAAACAAAAGTGAAAAATAGAA
Source organism: Timema cristinae (assembly GCA_039000515.1). NCBI lineage: Eukaryota > Metazoa > Arthropoda > Insecta > Phasmatodea > Timematidae > Timema > Timema cristinae. The sequence goes on along the minus strand of JBCFYV010002736.1, from coordinate 10,794 downwards.
TCCTGAAGAAATGCTAACTCGTTTCTATATACTGTCTCTACCTTAACAAGAAAGGTTGATGTTATTACTTGTTTCAGTTACTGCACGGTTTTTATTAGAAATCGCCATTTTAACATCAATGAACAACATGTCGGTGGTAGGATTGAATCAAAACAATCAATCATTTGACTGTCCATTCCTCTTGGATGAGCAGTTCATGAACTGTCTCCAAGCGACAGATGTCAAGAGAGATCACACGTTTCAATCTTGTTGTATGTGGGAATTAGTAGATAGAATGGTTTATCTAGAGAACGAATCATATTACGCTATCAGTAACTTATGGTGCAATGGTTCTCAGGAAGAGCCCATGGTGTCTAAATATCTTAAAAATTTTGTTGAAAAAAGTATCAATTCCAGTACCACCTTAGAATATGTGTATCCAATTCTCGGCAAGACTTACGCACCTTGCTATGATGCCGTCACAAATAAGTTGGGTTCGATTGCGGCTATCGGTGTGATCATCAATATATTTGTGTTTTTTATCGGTTCAATATTTAACTGTTCGGTTTTAATCGTCTTCTTTCAGAACCGGTCGTTGTGGAAACCGCTAAACTCATACATTGTGAGCACAGTGCTGGCAGACCAGATCATGATTTTTGTTGTTTTTCCTTTGCAAGTAATAACCTGGTATAATTCTTATGTTTGGATGTTCGGAGAAGCACTCTGTAAACTTTATAATGGCATTTTCTTTTTGTGTTACACAGTCGCAGCTTACACGACAGCTTCAATCAGTATTGAAAGGTTTATAATAATAGTGAATTGTTTCCAAAGTCGAGGTAGATCTTGTGCATCAAGCACAAAGCAACGAGTGATTATTGTTAATATTTGTGTGTGGCTATTTGGTGTTTTGTGGTGCATTTCCTCGCTCGTGACGGGATTCGTCGAAACAAACACTGGCAAATGTCAATATTTCACTGATGCAAAACACGGTAAAGTGTATCGATATTATAATCACATTTTTCAAGCTTTGTTTTTATTTGTCTTACCATTTACAACAATTGCATTGTTTTATATCATCACATTCTTCAGTCTACGTAAAACCAGTCAACTTGTGTCACCACAGTCAAGAAGTAACGTAAGTGAAGTGAAGGCTAGAGAAAAAATGAACAATTTATTTATTGTGATAATCATCACATTTTTTATTTGTCATCTACCAAGAAACATAATGTTAGTGTATGATATATTGGTTCTCAGGTTTGCACCACGGGAGTCAGCTAGGTATACTTCTTTTTATAAGTTAAGTCTTTATCCATTCAACATCAACTTTTGCTTGAACTCTATCATAATATTGGCGTTGAACGCCAAAATACGTACTGGCTTCCACCAGTTATATCGCTGTATAACTATTACAAATAATCATGAGTCGACTGTCTCCAATAGCACAGAGATAGAGAGTTTACCAAAACATAAGAGTTCCATTGAAACTATAAGCGACTCTATAAATCAAGATTCAGTTGAAAGTATAAATTTGACTACGTATCCCACAGTAAATTTAAAAGAAAACATTCCTGATGATGTTACATCAATTTAATATAATAGTGTTTCTAATACTCTAATTATATATATATATATATATAAGTAAGTTTTGAATGCTCCTTTAATTTTCGAGAACTAAAATGTTTCTAATGAAAACTCCACTATTATAATTAGTTTAAAATATGCATTTTAAAACTGTTTGAGGGTTACATACTTTTTTTACTATACATTTGCAACCTCATGTAGGTACATATATAGCGGCTACAATCTTAGAAGAACCTGATAACATTTATATTGTTAATTTTATATTTGTGATCCAGGCTATATATGGTTTATATTCAAAAATAGCATTCTCATGTTTCAACTAGATAATAATGTAGTATTTATTTGAGTGTGGTCAAGGCCAGCGCCTTTTCTTACACTCAACCCAAAATATATATAAATCTATCAAAATTTTGAATAAGAAATATTGGTTATGTCCTTTGCCAAGATTTTCGGTAAAATTATTTTCAACAGATTCAAATCAACCTATTTATTATATTTAATTTTAATCTGTGCTTTTTGTCTCTTATAATTCAGCAATTTTTTAAAGTACCGCCTCTTACTATCCGTTTGGGTTGTACGCCTATGTACTAATTGCACTAATGTGTTATGAAGAGTCAATTTAGAAGACGTGCACCTGAATTTGCGTGGAGGGAGAGTGGAAAACAAATTGGGAAAAACTACACCAGGCTGGGATCAATCCCTAATCTACCCGTCTTCAGTAGTCTAATTGCGAGAGTAGCGCGTTTGACCATGCGGAAGCAAGCGGGTTCACCAAATTTAATAAATCCAAATAATTCGAGATTTTTAATCTTATTTCTTTAACAATAATTGTTTAAAAGCTAATTTTAAACTTACCATAAGTCAAACTAAATAGATTTAAACTGACCCAACCTTACTGAACTCAAACTAGTCTTAACGACTCTTTTCAAAGTTGATTACTTTGATGGTCACATAGTCTAAGGGGTTAAGGCGTCCTTCTCACAATAAACTGAACTGTATATGAAATTTCGGGAAGAATCAGATTCATGTACACTAGGGATGGCTTTTCCATAGTGATATTCCATATTCTCCAAGCAGAACGAATACATTTCCGAAAGGCTTTGGTTTTCTCATCAATACCCCATTAAACACTTTTTTTTGTTAATATTTATAGATACCAAACCATCAAATAAATAAAGAAATACACATATATAAAGAACATTTCAATAGTAATAAATATCAGACAAATTAAAAGATTAAATTAACAAAATTTGCTAAAATTATTGATCAGTCCTGGTATTGAGATTATTTTTAAATATGATACTATAAATGATACTTTAAATATGAACTAGTCAGGTATGGTGGTCTTGTGTAGAAGTATTTGACATACACAGTATTCAATTTATTTGTTTAATAAACAATAATAAAATATCTAAAAACCTTTTGCCTATTTTTATCACAAACTGGAAAAGTAAACATTGATAATTTGTTTCCAGTGTTAGAACGTGTATTTTTCGTATCCTTTAAAAGCACACTTCTCTCTTCTTTACTAGTTGTTTTGTTCTCTAAACTAGAATTCATCATTTACCAGACACAGTACCTACAGAACAGATGGTAGTAATCTTTTATCTGACAATTAATGGTATTGTTTGTTTGTAAGGTATTTTATTTTGTTAACATCAATTGAATACATAATAAGAACAGGAAACACATCGAATAACGTAGTAAACTCCAGCCCCAAAGGACTCCCGAATACAAACAATACACAGAACAAATACATAAAACATTAACGAAATTAGTTGGCGCCCTGGCGGGCTGAAAATTTGCCATCTTTGGGTTAGAGGCGGAAAAATATTAGAAAAAACCCGCCCCATTCCTAATACAGAGACCTTAACTGATAAATAAGTACGGACGGGGAGCAGGGGGAAAGAAGGTAGCCCTGGTGGGAAATGAAAATTTCTGCCCTTCTGGTGCTGACACATTAATAGGGGGAAGGGGGGGGGGACAAATAAATAATTTTGTTTGAGATTTGAATCTGGGATTACTGCCCACTATTGACGGCCACATGTAGTTTAGACTGGCTATAGAAATACAGGGAACACGAGGAGGAGACAGGGAGACACCAGTCCCCAGTTCGAGGACCGGCTGGGACGTAATAAATGTATTTATTGAAAGGACGGACACTCCCAAGAATACACATATCACATAGACATGAAGAGAATACAATAAAGCTCGCCTCATCTCTACTTCAGAGTGATAAAACGGTCTAAGCCACTTGGTGGTGTGATTAGCGTGGCTGTCTCTTTGAACTTTAATAATACAAGTGATAATTTGAAAATGTATGATATCGTATTGTTCTGATATTAAATATGTATCCGTAGAATATAAAAAGATTGTTTATGGCCAGAACGAACCAACCCTCACCGGCTGTTTAGTGTGGTTGGGGACAAACACACACACGCACACAGGCTGACCGTCTAGACTGAGCACCAGCCGGGAATTCTCGTGAGGCCGGCCTCAGGCTTGCTCAGGAGCGTTCACTCCTCGTCGCCACAGACTTGGTGCTGTTTGTTATGGCGGCTCAGTGAACCTAGTCTTGTTGGAGGGGGGGAGGGGGGGAAAGACAAGAGGGCATTAATGGGTAACATTGTAATCACTTCTTCCTCGCCCTTGCAACGCTCCATTTGAGACAGGTTTACAATATTTTACAGTGGTGATTGATAATTTACAACGTTGCCAGTTCCTCTAAGAAAACCTACTCTACTTGAAGTATGTTTGTCAGCGCTCCTCTGCGGTGAGTGACTGAACTTCAGTTTTCATTGTTCTAAGCTGGACTGAGTTTTGCCCTATCCTTGGTTCCCTCTAGTGTTATTCCTTTCTCTATGGTTTTACTATCACATTTTAAGTAAAAATTTCAGCTATTCTTCAGTTCAGTATTCATAAGGTTTGGGGGAAGATATTTCTCCGTGCACGTTTAAATATTGTGGCAGTTCCCAGCTCTGGAGGTACGTTACACATTGCAGTTACTATTTTTTGTGACAACTAAGTATTACCTTTTATATTAGTATGAACTTTCATTATAAATAAATTATTAGCTTTCAATAGAATTTGAATATCCCTCCTTCTACAAAAAATCATATAAGAATTAAACGCAGTAGTTTTGTTTTATTCCAAGTAGAATGACTTACAAAGTAATTTTTATGAATATTGGTTTAAAAATTTCCCACATTTTTTTAAATTTAGAAATAGTCATTAATTTAAAAAAATTCAAACTGCCAAAAACGGCTTGTTCCATGGACATATTTTCTTGTTTATGTTCAATGGTTTGTTCCATGGACATATTTTCTTGTTTATCTTCAATGGTTTGAATACATGTTCATGTACGGTAGATATTTATATTTTGCTCGGCTTTTATTTTAATTGCCTGCTTCTGAAATTATAACATTCTTTAATTCAATTATTTTTAATTTTTTCACTTATTTAATATGGTTGGTTAGGAGGTGGATCCAATTGGGGTAAATGAGTTTGATATGACATTGTATTAGAAGAATATCTCATTGAGCTGCAAAAGTGATATAACAGCCCAAGCTAGATTCAAAAACGATAAACAACATTTTTTGATTAGCAATGAAATTGCAAATAACTTTCCACAGCTTTGGGATAAGGGGCGTTCAAGTATTACGTAAGCACCTTAGGGGGTGAGGGTGTTCGAGTTTTGCTTATTTTTGCTGACAAAGAGGATAGGGGGGGGGGTCAGGACAATGCTTACGTAAGACAGAGAAAAACGGGCAAAATTGAGGAAGGGTGCATCGTAAGCCGCTTGAGCTTCGGGTACTAATGAAGATGCTGAGTGGCTAAACAAGTAAGTAGTGGAGAATCCTGTACAAGTAAGCCAAAGCTTGAGTGACCTAGTCCTCCCTACCCTCCAATAGAAACATAGTAATGGAAAGTGTTGAGACGGGGATTCAAGGACCTTGGTCATCGGCACAAGGAATAAAAGAATGTTAGTCACCAGGTAACTTTATTTGTCCTACTATCAAATATGCCAAGCCCAGGTATCCTGACCAAGCTATCTTAACATTAATACAAATGAGCCGACAAATAACGTCGAGTGAGTTAGGGTATTGCCAAATATTAATGCAAAGCAAATAACAGACGCAACATAGGCCTCAAGGCCAATTTATTCTCAGATGATAAAATAAGCCTAAGAAAGGAAAACAATATAATCTTTAGAGATGGCGAACAGTGCGCTATATTAGACAGAACCCATTATACAAGTCAAGAAGTAATATATATGAATATTTATGTCTACTAAACGATATTCAGAAATAGCGATCGCATCACATTTAACAACATTTAACATAATTTTATAATATAGCTAGAGGAGATGTGCTTATATCTTGCGCTGCACCTAATGTTAATCAAAATATCTAAAGTATTCCCCAATAACACAAAATATAAAAAAAAATATTACTAACGCATGGACTTATTTCAAAATTACACGTAATGAAACAGAATTAAAGTGCACTATAGTGCTCAAAGGTTGAGTAAAACAAAATTGCCTTGAAAAATAATCATCCCAAATCGGATTCAAAAGGTTTAAGACCAAAAAATGTCATTACCCAAAACAAATAGAAATTAAATTTAGTTTAAAAAATATACATATATCCAAAAATGACCAAATTGAAGCCCTACATGATTTTAACTGAATTTAACCAAAGCCTAGTTTTCAATTTGAAAAAATCTCTAAAATAACAATAACTTTGAGTACTGTACTGAGTTCCTCTCCATTTCAATTATTGTTCTTAATTAAGTTTTAAGATTGTTTAAAGGGTAACTTCTGGTTTCGACGATAAAAAAAACCTAGAAAGGAATCCAGTAACAATTTATTGTCCCTAGTGGACATGTATGCATTTATGTGCACCCCTAACCAAACTTCCCTTCTTACAGAAAAACTACATATTTAGACAATTACTTTAAAAGGCATAAAACTACCTATACTGTAGATATTTTCCTACCTCAAACCATAGTGGGAGACTTCGCCTAGACTGAAAGATAGCGCACAAATAAAATACTAATTTACAAACAGGGAAGATTTGAATGTTTGTACTAAACACGTGGTTTCACAGAGGGATCTTTAAATATCAATCGGCTCACAAAAATGAAAGATTTAGAATTTTTTAGTTACAAAAAACAACATTTTACTATTCATTTAAGGAAAAGAAGAAAAAGTTTAACTTATATTCACCATAATTTTACCGATTTGTTACATTATTTAGCAAAAGAAGGTTTCTCTAGTAAAAGAAAGAGTAAACAAATTAATAATGATAGAAATAGCATCTAACTATAATGCCTAGTGCAGTTTATAATTATAATTTAGGACACGTGGTATAAAGGACCACGACAGTTACATAGTAGAACATGAAAACCAGGTCCCATTGTAGACAATGGTAACGTTACATAAAGATTCAAAAATAAATAAACCCAAAAGGCGAAATTAGTGAAATAAAACTACACGGGCCTTTATCCCATAGTATCAAAAATAGAAAAGAAAACGACTACATGCTAAACTTAAAATCAACCCCACAGAAGAAAACAAGAGAAAAAATTTAGCGTTTCACGTCAATCAGGTCCAGAAAAAGAGTAGACGAGATAGTGGCGTCACCTCCCCCGACAGGAAGTCGTGTGTCAGGAGAGGCCAATCAGAGACAAGAACGCGAGACAAAAAAGGACCAATGGCATTATAATTATTACAGCTGACCTTTACAAAATACATTGAAACTAAATATAAACAAAAATACCAAAAAAGAACAAAAGCCGCCATTACAGTTAAATCAATTACATTTAAAAAATACATACATAGATATTTAATTACTAAGAAAAGATTATTAAGCAATTTAGTTCTATTAATTTCCGCCTAGATCGCCATGTACTGAGAAAGTAATAGACACCATTTTTAGTTCAATCTTTGCCAGACAGGCTTCGCTACTCGCCACTACCAGAAGATTCAGGGTCGAGCAGTCTACATTTGTAAATATCAATACAGTACGTGCTTATATTGTAAGAGCATAATTATTTTAAGGCTTATTCTGGCAAGAGGTTAATCCACACTTGTACATTTCCTTGGAAGTCAAGAGTGTTGGGTTGCCATCCTGCTGAGAATAGCATATATCTAATATAGATTTCATCCTGTTGACGAGCGAGCACGGTGTGACCGATGGACCTTCCTGGCTGGTGAAACTCGAGATCAGCAAAGTTTGTGTGTGAGAATAACACATGGTTGTTGAATGTTGGAAGCCATGCTGAGTACATGTGTGGCTGTATCCAGTACGTCTGACGAAATGATTATATAAAATGTGATCTGGTAGTTCACCCCGCTGGAGGGTCGATCGCGGGTCTACCGAAAGGTTGAAAGACCGTTATCGTGCCTGCCCCCTCGTCATGGGAGATTTATTCGGTGACTCATGTAGTGTTTTAACACCTGACTAGATAAATAAATATATCTTATTGGATTAACTCGCCAGTCTCATTCCCCACGAATCATCCATCCCAACCCCTACCGCTTGGGGTCCATCCTAACCATGTCCCTACGGTGCTACGGTAGTGCTGTAGTAGGGTTATCTACCGGCACCCAGATAAAACCAGTGACCTTACCCCGTTTTGTCAGAAGTAGGATAGGGACGTTACAATATTTAATTTAAAACAGTGGGGGGAAATGGTAGGGAGGTATTCCATATCCAATGAAGTCTTATCAGCTAGTTAGAGCGTGGTTCTCTCATCGACGCCTGAGAACAACGCCGAAAGGATGACTATGAGGGGGTAAAGAGACACACGTGATAACACTGGGCGCCTCTTTCCCCAAACTTTAGCGCCTGCGCAGAGTCCGTAACTCGGGGACAAGCGAGTTGGATCACATTGCACTCCGTGTCTTCATTGTTCTCTCGTCTAACTTGAACGATGAACAGTGTTCTGTGTTGTCGTGCGTGAAGGATATATACAAGGGCTGGTTCCCCGTTAAAATGGGGTAAGTGTGTAGACACCTTTTTTAGGTGGCAGAGGTTGGTGGCGAAGATATTTTGTAGCCACAGTACAATAATAATAATAATATCCTATAAAGATAATAAGCAAAGCTAATGCAACAATTTTAGGGTCAGTCTGTTGCTATTTGTTACCTGTAAATACGTGTTTACACACACCCCGTTTACCCTGAAAGGTAGCAGTAATTCCTTGACGGATTACATTATGACCCTGTCTTATAAGATCCGCGATAGTGGAAACGTGAAGGGTAAGCTTGATACGTTTCAGTTTAAAGTTTAAACGAAAGATATATTACATACAAATATACCAATGCAGCTTTTGTTAACCCTGAAAGGTATCAAGCTTACCCTGCACATTTCCACTATGGTGCAGCTTATGGGACATAGTGTAATATCTTAAGGTAAACTGCTACCTTTCAGGGTAAATGACATGTATAGAGCAAGATTTCATTACGTTTTTGAAATCAAAGTAAAGTTCAAGTGAATAAAAATTTATAACATAAATGTAGAACCCACCCTTTTCTTTTAGAAAACGTGACTTTTCTTTTTGTGAGGATCTAATTGAAATTTGAGCAGCTAAGCTTATTTTACTGGCTCACATAGGCAAGGATGCACTTGTGATAAATGAACACAGCCAAACATGTTGAAGTGTAGGGATTTAAGAGTGTGTGATAGGGCATAGATAAACATACACAATTATTATTTATTAATAATAAAAATACAAGCATTCACAATAACAGAACATACTCATTTCATTCGTACTTTATTTTGATAAATAGGCCTAATCTCTTTACTCTAGTAAACTCTCAAAAAATACGTCCACTCGGGGTTTTCTCGAAAATCAATCATGATTAGTTTGTATATTTTGAATTAATCGAATCATTAATTTAATTAATTCTCAAAATATTGATTAATATTAATGTTCCAGCCCTCTTTTGGTTATGATTTTATTACTGTCATAAATATTAGTGATACTTCTCGACAACCAAAACAAAGGTATAATGTTTACCTCGATTAAACTATTTATTATGGAATAAGAACCTTGAAGAGATAATCGATATCATTACTCACGCCACAAAATAAAAATCAAGTGAATCTTTTCTATTTTACGGACTAAAGGTAGAGATGGCTATGGTAAAATATAAGCGTTGTAAGAAACTGTACATGTGAAAGCCTATTTGTTCCAAATATTATCAAACAGGAAATGAAATGACTAGGAACTAGCAATAATGTAAAAACTGTTTCAATCTCTATCTTGTAATGAAAATCAAGAATAAAGAATTTTAATAGACCAAAAGAAATGTTACAATAGTAACTACGAGTATTGAACAGGAATTACATTAATATTAATCGTAATAGTCAGTTTGTGGCAAGATAAAAAAGTATTTATAGTAAGTATTTAACAAGAACTTGAGTGAACAAAATGTGATTTCAATAGTAATTGACAGGAATGAACTATCAGTAACAAGGAGGAATGAACAGTAAATGTAATAGTTTGTATAGTATTATTTTGCTAGGAAGTACAGTAGAAGCTAGTTTCAAAAGTCACTTAAACAATCTTAATATACTCGTATGACTCGTAATGTTATCTGCAGCTGTCACTTTTGATAGATATCAACACCTATAATATAACACAAATAATATAGAGAAATATTAGCAATTTTGGCGGCAAATAAATATGTTTGAATTTTCTAAACTGTTTTTCCAACCAAAATCAAAGTATAATATGAACAAGAATGAAATAACAGTAAACATGAAATTACTAAAAAAAAAAAAAAAAAAAAACCTTACTAATAATAATGAATTAATATGATATGTATGGACATTAATATCTCAGGGGTTGATTTCAAATTAATGACTCCACCTAGCTCTGTAAATAATATGCACAAGATTATTTCTCTCGGGGGTCTACTGGGTTTATTAAAGTTTACAGGAAACAATTTCATTGCTTCCCTGGTCACAGGGGTATCTCCATGCAGGGTAATCAACACTTACCTCCTGTTCTCTGCACAGTACTAGCAACAATGGAGGATACATAACAATACGGGAGTATCTCCAAGTAGGGTAATCAACACTTAACTCCTGTTCTCTTCACAGTAATAGCAACAATGGAAGATACATAACAATATGGAAGTATTTCCAAGCAGGGTGATCAACATTTACCTCCTATTCTTTGCACAGTACTAGCAACAATGGATGATACATAACAATGCCATGT
>JBCFYV010002735.1:0-34862 GCA_039000515.1 Timema cristinae | reverse complement strand
CACTGCTCTAATGAACCTAGATGATTGAGGTACCTCCTAGGGCCAGTTAGAACCCCACTGCTCTAATGAACCTAGATGATTGAGGTAGCTCCCAGCCCAGTTAGAGCTACACTGCTCTAGTGAACCTAAATGATTGAGGTACCTCCTAGGGCCAGTTAGAACCCCACTGCTCTAATGAACCTAGATGATTGAGGTAGCTCCCAGCCCAGTTAGAGCTACACTGCTCTAGTGAACCTAAATGATTGAGGTACCTCCTAGGGCCAGTTAGAACCCCACTGCTCTAATGAACCTAGATGATTGAGGTAGCTCCCAGCCCAGTTAGAGCTACACTGCTCTAGTGAACCTAAATGATTGAGGTACCTCTTAGGGCCAGTTAGAACCCCACTGCTCTAATGAACCTAGATGATTGAGGTAGCTCCCAGGCCAGTTAGAGCCACACTTCTCTAGTGAATCTAGATGCTCAAGTCGGTGACCTGGTGGTCTAGGGGTAAGGTGTCAGACTTCTGTGCTGGCGGCCGAGGTTCAATCCTCGGTCCCGGCACAGATTTATCTGATTTCCAAACCCTTCCTTCACCTCTGACAAGACATCTTGTGAATGTGGGGAATGCCAGGCCGCCACCGTGGTTCGGATTCCACGTTAAACTGTAGGTCCTTCATTTCATCTCACAATCACCCTACCATTACACATTAGCGTAAGTGCGTATAACCCGAACGGGTAGTAAGACGCGGTGCTAATAATAGATGCTCAAGGTACCTCCTAAGACCAGTTAGAGCCACACTTCTCTAGTGAATCTAGATGCTCAAGGTACCTCCTAAGACCAGTTAGAGCTCCACTGCTCTAGTGAATCTAGATGCTCAAGATACCTCCTAGCTAGCCTACTGCTCTAGTGAACATAGATGCTCAAGGCACTTCCTAGGGCCAGTTAAGAGTCCCACTAACTGATTTAGAGAACCTCCTGCCTTACCCTTGGCGACGGTCGTGCCATGGTTCTCCGTGGTAACCTCGCCTGACCCTGATCCGCAGTCATCTTCTTCCTCGTCGTCGCACGGCTTGCTGTCCCCCCCTGAGACGCCGGGTTTGTGGGTCCGCGAGGGGGCAGTGGGTGCACGCGTGGGCGGTACGTACACCGGCGTGATCAGGTCGTCCCCTGGGTAGCAAGAGCAGGAGCAATAAATATTCCATCACGGGCAGACAAGCAGACGCTGGTGCATGTCATCTACTTCACGCTCACCAATTAATAGCTCAGACTTAACAGTAGAGGTCATTAATAGTTGGGGTTGGCTTTAAAGTGTGGATATAAACATAATAATACTAAGAGTTGAAACGTTATTCCTTTATTGTTATTGGAATCTAACGAATTACTTAACTTCCAATCACCAAATTAAAATGAATAGTTTGTTGGGTTATAGTAAAATTGTATGTTTGAAATATTATGGAAGTGATTCTATGGAACTCTACACCTTGAATAGTTTATAAAAATATAAATAAACCTACTCCCTATCACTCTTTCCAGAATTGGATGAGAGACCACTTAGAAACAATCATAACAAGTATATTAGATCAGAATTAAAGTTGTGTTAAAATCCCTGAGAAACGTTCTTCAGCCAGGAACTTGAGGAGTGTTCACAAATTTCTTACTACACACTTTTCGTTTATCTTTGTATGGTCTATATTTCCATATAGGAGCCACCCCTTTCAGGGTCAAATAATCTTAGGCAGGGTGGTCCAATGTTTTCTATCCCAAGGGACAAATTTGATTATCAGTTTGCGCCACGGGTCGAAGATATATATTTAGTAATCTCATAAACTTAATATAGGCATACAAACAACACTTTATAAACAATTACAATACTGATATGTATAAATTGTATTTTTTGTTGGTAGAATCTTTCAAACTCCAATAAAAAGTGTATTAGTCTCCCAAAAAGTTTTTATTAGGCCTACATTTTTCACGCGCACACACACTTTCACAAAACAACTAAAATTTATAAATATACTTATGTATATTTTTATTAGTATTCCAATAAATACATAATAAAATGCAATTATTACCTGTTTAAATACATATTTATATTCGACTCATCAGCTATTTCACATCCGCCACCGAGAGTTTCCCTTTAATTTTCCTACAGGACACTGTGAAGGTAACATTTTCAGTGAACGTGGACCGCATTTGGCCTGCGAGCCGTCAGTTGGACCAAACTAGTCTAAGGCATCGTCATCGCAATAGGCTGGACTGCCGACGACGAGGAGATCGAGGGTTCGAATTCCAGTCAGGTGTACTAAGGGTGTTTTTTCCCCTTTAATAGTTTAGTTACTTTTAGACCTAAGGATTGGAAATAAAGCGACTGATGAGCAATTTTAGAATACTTTATTTAATTGCAGTAAGTAAATGAAATAAAAGTGAAATTTTATAATTATTAATATAATCGTATTTATTTTATGAACAAAAAGTTAGCTTTCGTCTCACCATAAACATTGTTTAAAAACCTTACATAAGGTGGATTTTAACCCCCTCCCTCCTCGTAAGAAACGGTAAGAAAATACTGAACCCCTCCTCCCTTCCTCTATAGACCTTTACGTAATTCAAGTATGGCTCCTTATCAGACATATTTTACTTTACTTACCCCCCGGGGTACGTGTATCATAGTTTGGGAAACACTGGCTTACAGTAAGGACAATTTGGCAGCTTGAAATATCCAACTTGAATGGTGATAAAAGAGTTTAATTATTTACACGTGAACATGAAAACGTTCCCGGAATGTTTATTCGTTCCAGGAAAGTTTCTGCTACCCCGCTATAATGCGAATTAAAATTACTTCAATAAAGAATTATAGACGTTGGTTTTTTGAAGTAACTTTATCATGTTTTAAGTTTACATACAAATTAAACACCGCTTTGATTATAAATGGAGACTGATTTTCCAGTCTGTGGCGCATGCGCGTAATATTCGCCACGACGACTCGTGTATTCTCACCTGAACCGCTCTCGAAGACAGGCGTGCACTCGTCCTCGTCGTCAGCGTTGCAACCGGAACCAGCTCCGGAGAACACGAGGTCGTCCATTACTCCGGGTAGCCGGAGGGTGGGGTCTACCGACAAACAAACAGAACACAGTGAAGATGTTCCTTCACTATGATTTATGGTGCTACCCCCAAAAGGTGATCAAATGGTTTAAGGTGTCAGGATCATGATATATTGAATCTACAGTGATAGGAAGAGGTTGAGGTTTGAATCTCGGTTGGTTAGCCTGGGTTTGCCTTTCATTACCATCCGCTCTCAAAGCTAATGTAATAATAATAATACTTAGCCCGAGTCTTACTACCCGTCCGGATTATACGCTTTAAGTACTATTTACGCTATTGGGTTAGTAATTGAGAAGGTTGAATATAAAGGAAGTGAACGCACATTTACGTGGAGGGCGAGTGGAAAACTAATTAGGAAAAACCACCCCAGTTCGCCCGAGTGAGATTCGAACCTCAATCTCCCCGTCCTCGGCAGTCTAGCTCAACGCGAAACCAGCGCGTTAGCTAACTACGCCACCAAGGCGGGTAAGCTAATGTAATTGCATTTCCTCTACGTTACCTATTCTATTCTAAACCATTGTAATAAGTATTTAACAACCTTATAACTTACATCGGTGGGCACGTGAAGCTGTTGCCAGGCTCATATATGCTTTCATGTATTCAGGGACGGGAAGTTTGGGGTTCAAGTTCAAGTTGGGTAAACATAGATTTTTTCCCCTTAATATTTTTCCACTCTCCTTCCATGCAAATTTAAATATGATTACTTCCTAAACCATTATTATAAATTATAAAATGTTTATACTGGACGGTTAGGAAAAAACTGGAGAAAAATAAATAAATAAATGAAGATAAAATAGCCCACATCGATAGACGCACGGTCTAACGAGTAAATCTCGTCTTGGGCTGGTTTGACAGTTACGGGGAGATCAGGGTTTGAATACCTGATATGTGTGCTGAAGATGTTTTAGTTAAATTTGTTTCACGTATTCAATGTAAAATTCTACCTTCCTCATTACTAATCCACCGGAGTAATTAATGTACACTTATAGTGCGGATGGACACTAATGCACGGGGAAAAAGAACAGTATAAAAAATCCGCCTCGGTGGTGTAGTTAGTTAACGCGCAAGTATCGTGTTGAGCAAGACTGCTAAGACCGTGGTGATAGGGTTTCGAATCTCAGTCGGGTGAACTGTGGGTGGTTTTTCCTAAATGGCTTTCCATTCTACCTCCACGCAAGTGCGGGTTCACTTCCTCTAAATTCAACCTTCCCAATTCCTAACCCATTAGCGTTATTAGTGCTTAAGCGTATAACACTAACGGGTAGTAAGACAGGGTGCCAAATAATAACTAAAATGAAACAAGATAAAATAACTACTGTGTTTAACGTACTGGTAGTATTCAACTACTTTCAACCTTTTGTTGATTTTTTTTTCTGGCAGTTGAAAGGTTATTGAAAGGAGCGTCAACAATAACCCGTATAGCGGATATAACCTGCCTCGTGGTCAGAGCCTCTAGTTGCTGACTTAGAGGTCCCGGGTTTGATTCCCAGCTTGTACAAATTGATTTTTCTTGAAAGGGAATTAATTCCCATAGTCATCAGGGTTTGGCTTCCCCCCGTCATATTCACTATCATTATCCCCTCATACCATCGGGGCATGGAAAGAGCTTCCACAAAATGGATGTATGATTAAGGCATTAGATCATCCTCTGGACAAAGGTACATTAGTATTGGCTAATCTTTCCACAAACTGAGCTACACATTGATGTAGCTTAGATAAGACATTTTTATTAGTTCGTTCCTTTAACAGGCCATGTCAACTAATTCTAATTGCTCTACAGTCAGCACGTATTATTTTATAAGGCAAATTATTCAGAACCACTTTAACTAAAATTTTGTCATCATCATGAACTGTTTCCAACCTGTGGCCGGGCTAGTTTAGTAAAATGCCTCCATCGTACTCTATCCTTCCAGCACTCTTCTTCCTTTAATTTCTTCCATTTCTGTTATCTGCTCCTCCAGTACCTTTCTTGGCTTCCCTTGCGGTATTTTCCCTACATACTTCATTTCCAATAATTTCTTTGACATCCCCTCTTTTTCCATCCTGTTTCCTCTACTATCTCATGTACTACCTGTACCTATTAAACTCTTGTACTGTCCGAAAAGCCAAAGCTAGAGGGTGCCAACTAAAGTCTGATTACTTAAACTATTTTCATGTATTCATAGGTCAAACCATGTGATCTTAAGCTGTCACTTTTGATAGATAGTATCAATACCTATAAAATAATACTAATAATACTATACAAAGCTGCTAATAAGCCCCGCAATAAATATTATGGTATTTTCTTAATCACACTTCTTACAAGAATCCTGCTATATAATGAGTCACGTTGGGGCCCCTGCCTAACATGCCACTGACCTGCTGCATGCGCTGGAGGGGCTCAAACTGGCGATCCCCCAGTCCGCTCATGAGGCGCACGTCCCCTCGGACGGCGGTGCGCGGGTCCTTCTCCGACGCGAGGTCCAAGAGACGCAGCCCGTTGAACACGGCGCCCGACATCACCCCAGAGAAAGGACGCTCGACACGCTGCTTGGCGCGGCTCCATTTGCCGCCCACCTGCACCTGCGCCTGGCTGTTGAACACTGTCAGCTGGTGGCCTGTGCGCATGCGCAAGCACATCTGGTTGACGAACACTTGAGCGTTCCCCTTATTATAGGGTTTATAAATGCTAACTATACATATCTGGTGGTAGGTTGTAGGCCTACTAGGGCTGTTTATTCCTAGATGGCTTCACACTCTCCCCCCAAGAAAATGTGGGTAGACTAACTTTAAATTCTATCTTCCTCATTTTTAATCTATTAGTGTAAACGTTTAGATTACCTGGACGGATTTTAAGATGCAGTGTTAAAAAAAAAAACCACACACAAACAAATTTTCCGTTTTAACTTTTACGCAGTAGTATCCAACATGAATTTCTTAAACCAACTAATTAGATCAACACACAGCTTAAAAGGTGAGTTAATTATAGAACAGGGACAATAACCCAGTCCCACGATTGTAAACTAATCACTGTGCAAAGATAAGCATCAAATTCACATAAAATAAATGATGAGCCAAGGCGGGAATCTTACCCGAGACTCTAAGATCAGCAGACCATGATAATAACAAGGACAAAGAGCTTTCTGGCTCAAGACAAGGAATGGTGAATGGGGGAAGGATGAAAGACCACCAACAATAAACTGTGGATTAATGTTAGTTTTGAATTGACACGTATTATGAAGTTAGATACTACATTGGGCTCAACAGACTATGTATGTCCTTATATCAAGCATCTGTAACTTGTGTGTATGAGTCCTTTGATCCACCACATTCCTCTATACACTATCCTTGACCCCTTGTTATAAAAAAACTCTAGCCATCCCCAGGCTATAAGTCCCTTTTATCCACCTTACTTGGCCTATTGCTATGAAACCCTCTATCCATACTCTTGGAATAAATCCTTCTATCCACCATCCTTTGCCTCTTGTTGTGAAACCCTATAGTCGACCCCTGGATATAAACATATCTATCCAAACCTCGGGATCCCTTGGTATAAATTCCCCTCTCCACCATTCTTGAACCCTTTTTGTAAATATATCTATTCACACCTCTGGACCCCTTAATATAAATATCACTATCCACCATTCTTGACCACGTTTTATAAATAAATATATATATATATATATATATATATATATATATATATATATATATATATATATCCATTCCCTGGACCCCTTAGTATAAATCTCCCTATCCACCATACTTGACCACTTTTTATAAATATATATATCCACTCCTCTGGATCCCTTAGTATAAATCTCCCTATCCACCATTCTTGACCCCTTTTTATAAATATATATATCCACTCATCTGGACCCCTTAGTATAAATCTCCCTATCCACCATTATTGACCCCTTTTTATAAATAAATAAATAAATATATATATATATATATATATATATATATATATATATATATATATATATATCCACACCTCTGGACCCCTTGGTATAAATCCCTCTATCCACCATCTCGGTCTGAATCCTCCCATCCACCCTCCTGGTTTCCACTACACCGCTCACTCCAGATGTTGTTTGTTACCTGCTGGATGGTTGGTCTGCACGTTGTAATCATCCACCTGAATGGTAGAGTTGGCTCCGGACCTCGTGAACCGCACCACGTGGAACGTGTTGTCGTTCACCTTGATCCCAATCTCCCCTATGGGGTGGTCGTTGGTCCCCATATTGTACACCATGAAGATGTTGCCTTCCACCTGGACATACATTTGTGGACTTTGAGGGAGCGATTCAGCAGATGAGATCAATTTTCACACTTAATTTGATTAAAAAATAATTTAGGAAGGGTTTAAAAAACGCACAGCAGTACAGTAAAATGTTGTTTATAATATAACGTTCAAATATAGGGATCATCTCAGTAAAAACAACAACAAAAAAACGATAAAACCGAAATTAAATGTTTTCTTAGTAATTTCGATTATCGGTATTTCCTTTTAAAATAATTATTTTGTTTCAATTTCATAGATTTTTTCCTTTCTTATATCAAGAGAAAGTATTGTAATAGTAAACATTCTTGACCTCGAGATCATGATGAATCTTTACATTTCATGTGTGTTCGAAGTCTAAAAAGGGGATTTTACAAATCTGTGTGTCTGTCCCCGATCACAGATCTGAAACAACTTAACGGATTTTGTTCAAACTTTATAATTAGATTTTATAGAATAATATCTCAGGATATTTTTTATTTTTAGCCTACCCCTCAAATTTAGGATAGTATACTGACTGATGAGTGATTTTTTTTAAATTTCAAATGTTTAAAAATGGCTCTAACGATTTTGTTTAAAATATATAACTGGGTAATGTTTAACATGACAAACAAAACTGTATAATTTTTGGGGAGGAATATAATTCAAAGGTAGTTTATTGACAACTAATTTTCTTTTTGGATTGAATATTTTAAGAAATTGTTCTAGCAATTTGATTAAAAATGGTATCTGTTTAATTTTTTAAATTGTAAATAATAATATATATTTTTTGTTTTTCTGATTGGTCTTTTAAAAAATTGAATTTTTTCTTTTAAATAGGTATCTCTAGCTTTTTGTTCAAAATTAGTAATCTATTTGAGGACTATTCTACGTAAAAGTAAACAATGATTGTTGGTTTTCTAAATAAATTAGTTTAAGGGTACCTAGTTTAAATAAAGACAATTTTAGAAAATTTGAAACATTTCAAAAATGCTCTCTAAGATTGAACTTAAAATGGGTATCTGGGAATAGTTTTCCATGATAAATAAAACTATATTTATATTTAAAAGGATATAAATCATTTAAGGGTCGTTTAAAAATAACTTATTTTAGATTTTTTTTCTTCAAGATAAAGTTTGTAATTTTGTGTCGTAGCATTTATTTTTATTACGCAAAATTATGTGTAGTCAATTTAATTATTTAATTATGAATTAAAACATATTTCAAGAAAATCGAAAACGCCACTTTGGCGTTGAAACGACCAGTGAAATACCCATTTTTGTATATGGTTAGTGAGAATTTGTTCAAACTAGGAAGCAGTGTACAGTCCAATTTCAAAAGGAAGATCCTAATTTAGCATATAGAAAGTTATTTAGCCTTATTTCTCACATATTCATAAGTCAGGTCATATTAACTGCAGCAGCTGACCCTTTTATTATATATTATCAATACCTAATATGCTAATGCTATATAAAAATTATCATTGTTTACAGAAATAATATCTTAGTATTTTCTAAATAGTCCTTCCTTTGAAAAATGGATTCTAAATAAATCGTGCCTTCCCTTCTGATGAAAGAAGAAAGGAGCAATGTCAAGCCTTCGGCCGAAAACTAGTGGACCATTGAACTGCTAGTGTAAGTGACTTTAGAATTATTCACAAGAGTGACTCTCTGTTTTCATCCCTAAATGAAGCCACTCACTATCTCCAACTCCATGTAGTCGTTAGACGTGCCGCTGTCTATGCGCATGAGCACAGCGTCTTCCTTCGTGGTGACGAAACCCAAGGCTATGACATCACTCTTCATCTCTGGTCGGCGGTCTTCAGGATAAACGTACGTCACCAGTCCTCGGCCAGGACCAAACTCGTACGATATCGATTCTGCGACAAACAGTAGTGACAACCTCTTTAGATATTTATTATACTTTTTATAGGCTAAATCCACAACATTTTCTATAACCACGAATTGGTAGGCATTCGGACCAGACATCAAGCTCATTAATGCTGGGTTTTTTTTTCCGCTGACAGGAAGGATGAGAGCCGAATATCATCTGGATGTATTGAGACTGGCTTTCACTAAATGGTTTCAAACTCTCTTTCCACGTGGATGTGGGTACATTTCCTCTAAATGTTACCATACTCATTCTTACCTCATTCACGTAGTTAAAATGCATATAGCCAGGACGGGTGTTAAGACGTGGTGAAAGAGAAAAGAGTACACTTTTAGTTTCGTGTAATTTACCAAGATTCTATGTAATCTAGATCAGGCATATCCAACCTTACCCCGACTGAGGTCCGCATAATATCCTGAGAATCTGGCCGGGAAACACA
This sequence comes from Timema cristinae, assembly GCA_039000515.1. Taxonomy (NCBI): domain Eukaryota; kingdom Metazoa; phylum Arthropoda; class Insecta; order Phasmatodea; family Timematidae; genus Timema; species Timema cristinae. The sequence goes on along the minus strand of JBCFYV010002735.1, from coordinate 25,204 downwards.
CATGAGATATATAATAGAATCAAATAGCCGAAGCTATTATTTATGCTTTTTATTGAGGAATTCTCCATCAAGATATATTCTGAAAATTGAAAATTGACTCCTGGACACGGGAATTGAACCCGGGACCTTTGGTTTAGTACGCCAATTATATAACCACTGAGCTATCCAGGAATCGTCAATTTTCAGAATATATCTAGATGGAGTAATCTTCACTAAAAGCATAAAGAAAAGCTTCGGCTATTTGATTCATTAATATGCAATCCCTTACATTTATACTAATTGTACAAGTGGCAGCATGAAGCCAACTCCGAGTCGAAGGTGGCTGCATTATCTGACAGCTCGTGATCTTAGTAAAGTCACACATTTGTAGCCAACGATTTCCGCACGTCCATCACAGACTCTGCCTTAAAATATTAGTGAAGAATGACCCTGGGCACAGGATGAATCCTGGATAGCTCAGTGATGAGAGCATTAGCGTGCTAAGCCATAGGTCACGGGTTCGATTCTGTGTACCCACGTGTCATTTTTCAATTTTCAGAATAAGATATATAATACCTAATGCACAAATATAATACATACCACACCTACACAAATACCCATACACAAATCCCCAACTACAACCAGACATCCATACATTAACGCAAGTAACACTATACTTTCCCGCTTCGCTGGCCAAATGGTCTAATGGGGCTGTTCTGCTGAAGATGGGGAGATCAGGGTTCAAATTCCGGTTAAGTCTACTGAAGGTGGTTTTCCCTATAATAGTTTCCAACTACTTCCAAGCAAGTAGATTACGTCTAAAATGCTTCTTTCCTCATCCCTACCCCATTAGAGTAATTATATTATATTATTATATTATGTGTCTGGAACGTACTCGGAGACCGCGGGCTAGATATACCTGGTCTAGGTTGGATTAAACAGAGTGTAGTTTCTAAGAATGCAGCTACCAAGAGAAAACAACTTGAAAATTTACTTGACTTGAGACAGTATGCCTAACACTAAACCAACCCCTAGATAGTTGCTTATCGGATAGTAGAATGAGCCCATACCCAAATAGTAGGCACCCACTACTATGGACGCATGGTCTAAGGCGTTAATATCAAAGTAAACTATACCAACGATGATAGGGATATCGGGGTTAAAATCTCGGTCGGGTGTACTGAAGGTGTTTTTCTAATTGGTTTCCCACTCTGCTTCCACCTAAATGTGGGTGCACTTCCTATAAATATAACCTTCCCATACTTAAAACCATTAGCATAATTAGTATATAAGCGTATAACTCGAACGAGTAGTAAAACGCGGTGGCAAAAAAAGAATAGTAGGCCTACTATCAGCCCCCGTCCTCCTTGAAATCAAACCAGGGCCTCCTAAACTCGTGGCCAATCACTCTTATCATTTAAAGACGGAGAAGGGCAGAGTCTCAAAATTTTATAAATACTTTTTAAAGCAAGTGAAAGGTGACATAAAATTTTATACAAAATAAATAACTAAAATACCAAGAATAAAATATGATAATTTAATCATTTTAGTTTTAATAAGTTTTACTGTATAGACATAATTCGACTAACAGTGAAAAACATAACATTTTTAAAGATAACTAATTCCCCCCCCCCCCCCCCAAAAAAAATTCAAATAATTTCATGCCAACTCCTGAAACAAACTGACTTAACTAGAAATAAACGCTAACATTTTGAGTGGCCTTAGCTGCCTAATAAACTTCACAAACACGCACGCACGCGCGTCCACACACACATACACACACACCTACAGTAGCCCCATGGGTTCTTTGGTGCTGACTGACAGCTCACAGCTGACTTCTGACAGTCAACATTTAGGTATATACCTAAATTTTGACTGTCAGAAGTGACAGCTGTCAAACACATGTTTTTTCAGATCATATGGTCCGGTGTAGGAGTACATAATTTGGTCTGGTAATTTTCAAAGCTGTGAGCTGTCAGTCAGCACCAAAGAAGCCATGGGGTTATTGTATATTCATATAAAACAAGCACGGTCTCCAACTAGCTTTGAATGAACTGTTCCCTGGATAGCGGTGACAAGCAACCTTGCAATACAACACCTGCATGCAAGAACAACTCACCGTCCGAGCAGGTAGGTCCTGTATATGACGTCATGTCACAGTCACAAGCGTACGCATTCCACTGCTGCACACACACACCTCGGTTGGCACACACGTTGTGGCTGCACTTGGTGCTGGGACCTGACGCACATGAAACAACGTAAATAAAAGATACCTTAAAGTCCAATGACAGCAGTGTAAAATTTGAACTGAGTTCTTCTTTGTCCAGTTGCAGCAATATAAAGTGCGAAAAATGTATGTTATTATTGCATTGTTGCTTTGTTTCTATATTATTTGTTCAATATCTGTGATGTTAAAACTATTTTGGGGCATATTATCTAAGCAAATACTTCCTCTACTCAATAGTAATCTTGTTACTTTTCTAAAGTGTAGTCCTACACATACATACATACACACACAACACACACACACACACACACACACACACACACACACACACACACACACACACACACACACACACACACACACACACACACACACACACACACACATGCACACATACATACAAAATAATGCCTTTCTCTTACGGGTTAGGTAAGAAACTGTGCATATAGTTAAAAAAACGACCCCAAACTTAATACATTCTCACTAGCTTTCTCCACACTTACCTATTCTTTCACACTCCCTTCGTTTCAACATCATCCAAACACAGAGTCATACACTCTTTTTATTCTTAAAACACTTAATGTTTCTCTTTTTCACACATTTGTCTACAGCATTTAGTCACGTCTAGCATGGTCTACACTTCCTTTTTATCCACACCCTTTTCCATAATTTATTTGCTTTGTCACTAGATGCACACTCATCCTCTCAACCTGCCCAAATAAACGTAACACTCCTTCACCATCCAACTGACTTGATTCATATGATTTTGTCCACATAATTTAGATATCTCATTCCATCCGAACTCACCTTGATCTTTTGTTTCTCCTGACAAACCCACGCTTTTTATCCATAAAATAATGTTGGCGTTAATACACTTTTATATACTGCTATCTTTGCCTATTTCTAAATTACTTCATTCTTTGCAGTAGTACACATAAATCCAACTATTTTCCTAGTTGCAATCGCCTCTCTGTCGATTTCACCATCTATCTGTCTATTTTTACATAACTTTTGCCCGCGCCCGGATACACAAAATCATTCACTTGCTCAAACAGTTTTTCATTTATACTAAGTTGACAATCATTCCCTGATCCATCCTTACCAAAAACTATCACCTTACTTATGGACACATTTATAAGAAAATACATTCTACCTATCATCCCATTCAAACGATTTAATGCGTTCTGCAAGTCACTTTTATTCTCAGCCATCAATATGGAATTATCGGCATATAACAGTACTCCCACATTCACATAGTCCATTTGTACATGAATCGCGTCCTCACAATCATTCCTCACATACTGATTTATGAATACATTAAACCATGGAGACATAACGCAACCTTGTCTAACTCCCTATTCAATATCAAGCCATCCGCTTAAAGCTCCATTCACCCTAAGGCACGTTTTACTTTCATCATACACCACTATAATTGCATTTATAACAATACATCCACACCATACTCTCTCAGAACATTCCATAACATACTCCTCTTAATAGCATCATGCGCTTTATCCAGATCCTCAAATGCACAATATACTTTCTTACTTACTGCCATACATTCCTCAATAAGTTGTTGTAATGCAAATATCTTGGTATATGCAACCTATACCTGGCATGAAACAACAAATCTTGTCAGAAGTTTTTTCACGCACCCTCTCGATTAAAAGACTGCCCAAACTTTGCTTGGAATACCCAACAAACTATAATTCCTATAATTCCTGAACTATAATTCTTACATTTACTTTTAGGGCTTTTGCCTTTGTAAAAAAGAAAAGTTAGCGGATTCTTCTAGTAACTAGGAATATTCGAAATTCAGGCATACATAATGAACAACACACACAATCTGCTAACTAATGCCATGGCCTCATACTTAAGCATTTCTCTTGTGATCCCATTTACGCCCACATCTTTGCCATTCTTTAACACTCTCATAGCTTTTAACACCTAAGCCTTGTTAATTCTTTCAATCATCATAACATTTTACCAATTTTCTGCTACTTTCTCTATGTTTTCGCCATATGATTGCCCAAAATACTCCCTCCATCGATTTATTATACTGTTTTCACTCCGGATCATATCACCGCGTTTATTATGAATGCCATAAGTATTTTCTTTTATTTCTGATTTCGTTATCTTTACTCACTTCCACAAAGGCTTATTCCCTTAAAAATCACTCTGCAGTCTTTTTCTTTCTTTTCATTTGCTCCTTACTCTCCTTCACTATTTTGTTTGTACTAATTTATTTATATTTGTACACGCGTCCCACAACCTCTTACGTTCTGTTTCACTCTTCACGGCAATCATTTGTTTGAATGCTTCTTTCACCTGCTCATTCCATCATGCATCTTTTTTTAAGTTTCTCACCCTATAGGTACACATAAATCCTTCCCGCACTCAACTACTACTTCTTTTATTCTGTTTCAAGCACTATCTATATAATTAGCATTTATTTAAACATTCCATTCAAACTCTTGTAAAGTTACTTTTTCACACACCAATCTTTCATATTGCAATCTCACACTTTTATAATACAAATTTCCATTCTCACTCTTACTTGCTTAATACTCTTGCACTGCTTCCTCAAAAAATTCCCATCTAATTCAACAACTGAGATCACTATGAATTGATCCATTACACATTCAGCTCCACGCACAGTCCTAATATTATTCACCAAACTCCTAAGTATCTCATCATACACCACAAAATCAATCATCATGGTCGAATCGTCCCTTTGTCATGTATCCAAGTTAAAATCTTTGTGGTTAAACCATGTGTTTGACGCAAATAAAACTTTTTATAAACATATTGTAACAAGATTAGTGTTTAACAGTGGGACCAGCGTGCTCTCATTGTTTACCCTGGCTGCGCTCCTTGTTCTCTCTGTCTCCCTCCTTGTCTAGCAGGTAGGCAGCGACATTCTCACTTGACTGGGGGATTAGAAAGGCCAAGGGGTGCGGGGAGGAGGGCGGAGACACGTCTGGAAGGGTCGGGACATTGAAAGTAAAATTACAGTGAACGAAAGTTTTTAGAAACTGATATTTGGATATTTAACTAGTTATTCAGTATTTTTTTAACAAGCTGTTTACTTGACTTGATGTAATCCTATTTAATGTTTTTTTATTTGTGTATTGATCTACAAACAATTTCCTATATTACCTTAGTCAGTGAACTGTTTAGTTATAGTTAATCCAGTGTAATTTTATTTTATGTGTTTTCATTTGTTTATTAATTTAAAGACAATTATTAGTATTACTTAACTAAGTGAATTACTCAGTTATAATCTATCCAGATTATTCTATTTATTATGTCCTTATTGGTTTATTAATTTAGATAATTAATTTGACTACCTAATTTGTTAAATTGTTTAGCTGTATTTTTAATTCTGTGAATGTTTTTAAGTGGTGTTTTTAATAATCAAAACCTTGAATATTCCGTGGGCATTTTTATTCGTGTTTGGTCGGCAACCTACCCCAATATCTCTAAAAGAACTCGTGGTTCATACTTTCACGTGTGAACGGCCTGTGACCCTCCCAGGTCACGTGTGCCCCACATTACAATATACTTACAAATTCATTACCATATTCGTTTTCCCTTCCTAACACGCTCTTTGAGTTCTCTATTTGGGTATCTGCCTATCCATTATATCTCCTAGCAATATACTTCCTTCACTAAAGTTAAATTAATTTATTACAGTCATAGTTTTGTGTATAATTAACTACCCATTCATACGGTCGACCTTTTATACTAAATTCAGTAGATAAAATTCAACGCCATACCCAATGGGGCTGTTTTGGGAGTTCAACATTTTCTTGAAAGTATTAAGTATTAATAATATATTTTTTGTATTTCTTCTCAATGCTTATGCTAGTAGCTTACTGGACTATTATAAGTTCATAATTTCTACAGCCCTAATGTTTAAAAAAAAAACTCTTAGTTTACTTCAAGCCAGAAAAATTATAGAAAAAAACTAATTGTCATTTCCTGTTGTGGGACTTCACGATGATCCGCCACAGGAGGGGACCCCCCTACCTCCCCCAAGATGTTTCTGGATACGGACCTGAAATCTCATTTAAATCGAGGTTTCGGCATCCTTACATTGGCAGCAGAGAATTGGGATCAGTTTAGTATTTTATTTTAAAATAATTATTTTTCGAGTTTGTTGTATTTAAAAAATGTTAGTATGGTTCTACTGGTCTGTTTTTAATTTTTTTCTTATGAAAACAATAGTTTAGCCCACTGTGATGTGACGCCAATCAAAATGTAACAATGTCATGTCGCAAACCTTGTGGGAACTTTAATGCTCACCTTCGCATCCGGCTGTGAGCTGTGAGCTTGGTACCACCGCGTCCACCATGATGTTAGGGGACTCCCCATTAAGGTCCAGACTGGCTAGACAGCCCTCATAGCCGTGACGGGACTGGATCTGCTTGGGTAGCGTCGTATACATGTCCTTCCTTACTCCTCCTGGACACATAATCAACAGGATCACAGTATGGCCTCATGAGAGATAATACGGGGAAGTTGGAGTCTACTAACCATTAACAATCCATTTAGGATAGGATTTGAATAAATTAAGACTATCCAAAATTCTTCATTTTAATCAAATATGGTCAAAAGTGGTTCAAGTTGTGATTAACTATAGATTAAATTATTAAATCAATGGAAATTGAGCGAAACAAATGTCCTATGTCCTTAGATTAAATTGTTCAAATAAAAGAAACATAACTGGAATTAGAGCCTACAAATAATAAAACAAAAAATATATTTTATATATTCACGCACAGCAAAGCATCCTGAAATTTCTAGGTGAGTGGCAAAGGGCGGGGGGATGGGCGGGAGGTTGTATTAATGCATATAAATTATTATCTATGTACTTTATTTTCTATTTTGAATTTGAGGGGCACTTTCAGTGTGTTTAGAGATATATATTTTTAATCTTAAGCTGGCCTTAAAGTTAATCATTTGCATTCGCCACATATTCAGTGGTATGTTAATTTTTAAGTTCGTATGGTTTAAGATTTTACTAACTTTATTTGTAATATTTGAGAGAAAGAGGGAATGGTTCCACTGGCCCCCTTTCTGGATGTGCTACTGGTCCCACATTAAAAACTAAATGATACGGCGCACCACACAGACTTTATCTCACTTTTATCTTAAAAAAAACAAGAAAAGAGAAAAAAAAAATGATTTTCTTGAAGTTCGCTCTAATGATTTAGATTGAATTTCAAATCTAGATACTGTTTATCATTATAAACAAGATGTCAACTCTCTCTTTTATCAATTTTTCTGTAACAGTGTTCCTAGTTCCTAATGCCATAGAGTAAGTAAGTAACCGTGTATATTATTTAATTTATGATATTTTGTGTAATATTTATACAATAATGTATATACCTAATATTTCGTTTCACAAATATTACGAGTTTTCAGTAAATGTATATTTTAAGATAAAAGCGGGAGAGAGTCTGTTCGGTGCACCATACCATTTATTGTACTGATAAATGTCTTTAAGCTCAATACACTAGGACTTTCTAACACACATAATTTTGTTTCTCTTTTCTATTAATTATCAACATTAGTTTACAAATCATGGTTTCTTCCTACTATTTTTTAAAAGACTTACACTATTTTTTACTGCATTTATAATATTATTCCTGGCCTTTCGTCCCTGTTTCTCTGGATTCATGGTTTGACTCCTCATCATTTGAGCATCCTAGGGCAGCAAACCTGTTTACAACTTTAATTTGATATATATTCCTAAATTTACCATCTATCAGTTCTTCTATATCATACCTTTCCAACTAGCACACCTTTTTTCCTTTTTCTGTTACTGACAGACGTTCCCTAAGTGTGGCCAATATTTCTTCAAATATACAACATATTGCGCAACACTGATTTATCTATGTTGCCAGTGACTCCTTCTCACCCCAGCGCACCACCTTCCGACATAGTTAACTGAAAGCGAGGAGATTTTGCAACAGCTACAGCTAACCAAGAGAGAGAGAGAGAGAATATAAAGCTTTTCTCCATAAGACCTGCAGTTCCCTCAGAGGTGATATTCAGTGTACGAGTAATATATCATTTGCGGGCCTATCAAAACGGAACAAACGAAAATTTTTGCGGAGAAATCCGGATTAAACGAACAACAAACGATTGCAATCATAAAAACTTAGATTTTTAAAAGTTGGGGGCTACCGTAAAGTTAACCCCTCATGAGTAAGCAAAGCGCCACAAGTTCACGTCCCATTTGTGCAAAACGAATGCGGAACAAACGAAACCTTTTGCGGAACAATCTGGAACAAACGATGAACAAATGATTGCGATCATAAAAAATTGAATTTTTACAAGTGGGGAGCGGGGAGGCGGCTACCATGAAGTTGGACCCCCCAATGTAAACATATCATTTGTGGGCCTATCAAAACAGAACAGACGAAAATTTTTGCGGAACAATCTAGAACAAATGAAGAACAAAAGATTGCGATCATAAAAACTTGAATTTTTAAAAGTGTAGGGAGGAAGATTTGGGGGCGGGTGGGTGGGGGATGGGGGGTGGGGTGGGGGTGGAAACTTCATGGACGTCTGAGAATGCTTGCATAGGAGTAACAAGCAAACTCTCACTATGTGGCAACTACGCTTCCCAGCCTACCCACCACGCGGATCATAAAGCAATTTAAATCGCAGTATAGTTTAAGATTGTTGGCTGGCTCACCCAGGTACAGTATCCCGGCAAGGTCCAAATTCTCGTTGGTCCCAAGGCTGGTGACTATCGCGAAGTTGTCGTCCACCATAAGGGTGTGTTGCTTGGGACTGGGTCGGCCAATGGTGACTGCGTGCCACTTGTTGTCGTTGAGACTGTTGCGGGCGTTGTCACGCACGCGTACTGGACCGTCTCCAAGGTTGAAGATGTAGTGGAGGTGGCCGTTCACCTGCGGACCATTACATTACACATAGCTATTTGTAGATGGTGAATGATGACCTAAGATAATGTCCACAACTTTTAAACTATGTGCACAGGTCTATACAATATATATAACTAACTCCATGGCGTCAGCCTGCAATCAAGACATCGTCTGAGTGGCCGCCGTCTGTTGGCAAAGGTAGTGCCAACTTATACTGCTAGAGGGTGGCATACGGTCAGCACAACCCACTCTCCGGCCATTAATAACAGTTTTCTAGACCGGAGCCGCTACTTTTTCATTCAAGTGGATCCTCATTTGTGCTCACGAGGCTGAGTTGAGCTCGTTCCAGACTCATTGCTCCGCAGAAAATCTGGGAGCTCAGGAAATCGAACCCGGGACCTCTGAATCTGTAGCCAGATACTCTGTCCACTAGACCACAGAGGCAGTTATATATTTATAGGAAGTTATATATGTATTGGGTCATAGAAAATGATTTTGTATTCATTTCAGAAAACACAAAACTTGTGTACTTTTTAAGGTGTTGTCAATATTTAACGTAGGTGCAACATCTGATTGTTAATAGCTCTGTTACCCAGGAAGCCCCCTTAATGACCTAATCTAAGGTACAAGGATGAGAAGAGTAGTTTTAGAAGCTCCCCACCGTTAGCGTGGGGGAAATGGTGATTGTAGCACAGTGATAAATAACACGTGTCTGCCCCTTTCTCTAGTCCATAAAAAAAAGTTGCTCATTAAGACCTAAGTGCCCGTGAAACTAGAGGTAGATGTTATTGAAGCATAGAATCGATCTCTGTGAATCTATTTATGAAATTTAAAAGGAGAGTCACAAAAAAAAATAGTATTTTTGCAATTATTTGTATTTTCCTCCTACCCTGTTTGTTCTCCTACTAACGGAGTGTTATACCCAGTAAGTTTATAAACCCACTTGATTACTAGCGTTATGAATTCATGTTTGATAATACTAGTGCTTCAAATACAGTTCCTTGGTGTTCATAACATAAATATGGCGTACTAATTAAAAAAAAAAGAAGTAATGGTTTGGATTGAGCCTCGGACCCCCAGCAGTGAAGTCTGACACCTTACCCATAGATCACTAGATCACCTAGATATTATTAATTCAGCGATCATTGACCCTGGAGAATACGCGTTGCTTTAACTAATTCACTCCATTTCGGTCGGTCTTGTGTCCTCCAATCTCTGGCTACCCCCAGCCGGGCTGGGTTTTTTCCAGCTCATCCCACCACCGCAGTCTAGGTCTTCCAAGAGGGTGCGTTTTTCTTGGTATTCCTTCCATCACTGCTCTGGGCATTGCTTCTTCAGGCGTCCTTGCCACTGACCAGCCCACTGGATTCGTCTAATGTACTCTAAGATGTTGATTTTTAAATATGTACAATTCGAATTATTTACCAACAACTTTGGGGGTACAAAGTTGGAGATAAATTATATCTGGGGGTACGCAAAATAAAATAAAATGAATACGACTGGTCTAGAGCTACGCGACAACAAAAAACCAGCCCGTTACTTGAGTCTCAACACAAATTCTAAACAGACCTAAATAATTACTGTAAAACCTTTCCTTTCAGTTTGGAGGAACATTAAACACCAAGATCCAGTCGAAGTTTACAATATTCAAGATTACAATAATTTATCTATATGGGCGCTATCAGGTGTATTTACCAGCTCGACTGCTAGGAAGTCCTGCTCTCTGCCAGCGTTATACAACAGCAGTCCGTTTGGCTCGCGGGTCTTGAATTGGAAGTAGATGTTGGTGGCGGAGTACGCCTTCAACACGGGCAGTCCCACAAAGGTGTGCTTGGATCTGAAGGTGACAGGGTGGTGCACCAACTGGTGCTCCTTCTTTCCAAACTTGGCGGTCACCCGCAGCTGCGCAGCTGAACCTGACGTCTGGTGATAAGAACAACGTAACTGGTGGATTAAGAGAGTGGTAGAAAGGATGAGGTGATGCCACACAATAACAGGTACTCTAGGAGCGTGGTAGGAAGGATGAGGTGATGCCACACAATAACAGGCACTTTAAAAGCGTGGTAGAAAGGATGAGGTGATGACACACAATAACAGGTACTCTAGGAGCGTGGTAGAAGGGATGAGGTGATGCCACACAATAACAGGTACTCTAAGAGCGTGGTAGAAAGGATGAGGTGATGACACACAATAACAGGTACTCTAGGAGCGTGGTAGAAAGGATGAGGTGATGCCACACAATAACAGGTACTCTAGGAGCGTGGTAGAAAGGATGAGGTGATGCCACACAATAACAGGTACTCTAGGAGCGTGGTAGAAAGGATGAGGTGATGCCACACAATAACAGGTACTCTAGGAGCGTGGTAGAAAGGATGAGGTGATGCCACACAATAACAGGTACTCTAGGAGCGTGGTAGAAAGGATGAGGTGATGACACACAATAACAGGTACTCTAAGAGCGTGGTAGAAAGGATGAGGTGAGAACACAATACGGCATTAGGGGTGTAGAAAGGATGAGTGATGAACACATAATGCACTTTAAAGGTGGTGAAGGATGAGGTGATGCACACATAACAGCCATAAGCGTGTAGGCGATGAGGTGATGCACAAATAAAGCACTCTAGAGGTGGTAGGATGAAGAGGCATAGGGACACACTAGACAAGCTTTAAAAGGTGGTAGAAGGATGAGGTGATGACACACAATAACAGGTACTTAGGAGCGTGGTAGAAAGGATGATGAGTGATGACACACATTAAAGGTACTTAGGAGCGTGGTGAATGGATGAGGATAGACACCAATAACAGGTACTCTAGGAGGTGGTAGAAGGATGGAGTAGATAAACACATAAAAGGTACTTAGGAGGTGAGTGATGAAAGGAATGAGGTCTCAACAAAAGCATGTTTAAAAGGTAGGTGATGAAAGATGAAGTGATGCCACACAAAACAGTACTTTAAAAGGTATGGTAGGGAGGAAAAGGTGATGGACTCAAAAACGGAATAAAAGGTGTGGACAAGATGAGGTGTGACCTACAATACAGGTGGTTAAAAGGTAGAGGATGAGGTGATGACACACAATAAACAGGTACTCTAGGAGCGTGGTAGAAAGGATGAGGTGATGCCACACAATACATGCACTTTAAAAGCGTGGTAGAAAGGATGAGGTGATGCACACAATAACAGGCACTTTAAAAGGTGGTAGGAAGGATGAGGTGATGACACACAATAACAGGTACTTAGGAGCGTGGTAGAAAGGATGAGGTGATGCCACAAATAACATGCACTTTAAAAGCGTGGTAGAAAGGATGAGGTGATGCCACACAATAACAAGTACTTTAAAAGCGTGGTAGGGAGGATGAGGTGATGCCACACAATAACAGGCACTTTAAAAGCGTGGTAGGAAGGATGAGGTGATGCCACACAATAACAGGCACTTTAAAAGCGTGGTAGGAAAGGATGAGGTGATGACACACAATAACAGGTACTCTAAGGCGTGGTAGGAGGATGAGGTGATGACACACAATAACAGGCACTTAAAGCGTGGTAGGAAGGATGAGGTGATGACACACAATAACAGGCACTTTAAAAGCGTGGTAGAAGGATGAGGTGATGACACACAATAACAGGTACTCTAGGAGCGTGGTAGAAAGGATGAGGTGATGCACACAATAACAGGACTCTAAAGAGCGTGGTAGAAAGGATGAGGTGATGACACACAATAACAGTACTTTAGGAGCGTGGTAGGAAGGATGAGGTGATGACACACAATAACAGGTACTCTAGGAGCGTGGTAGAAAGGATGAGGTGATGACACACAATAACAGGTACTCTAAGAGCGTGGTAGAAAGGATGAGGTGATGACACACAATAACAGGTACTCTAGAGCGTGGTAGGAAGGATGAGGTGATGCACACACAATAACAGGTACTCTAGGAGCGTGGTAGAAAGGATGAGGTGATGACACACAATAACAGGTACTCTTAAGAGCGTGGTAGAAAGGATGAGGTGATGACACACAATAACAGGTACTCTAGGAGCGTGGTAGGAAGGATGAGGTGATGACACACAATAACAGGTACATCTAGGAGCGTGGTAGAAAGGATGAGGTGATGACACACAATAACAGGTACTCTAAGAGCGTGGTAGAAAGGATGAGGTGATGACACACAATAACAGGTACTCTAGGAGCGTGGTAGGAAGGATGAGGTGATGACACACAATAACAGGTACTCTAAGAGCGTGGTAGAAAGGATGAGGTGATGACACACAATAACAGGTACTCTAAGAGCGTGGTAGAAGGATGAGGTGATGACACACAATAACAGGTACTCTAGGAGCGTGGTAGAAGGATGAGGTGATGACACACAATAACAGGTACTCTAAGAGCGTGGTAGAAAGGATGAGGTGATGACACACAATAACAGGTACTCTAGAGAGCGTGGTAGGAAAGGATGAGGTGATGACACACAATAACAGTACTCTAGGAGCGTGGTAGGAAGGATGAGGTGATGACACACAATAACAGGTACTCTAGGAGCGTGGTAGAAAGGATGAGGTGATGACACACAATAACAGGTACTCTAGGAGCGTGGTAGAAAGGATGAGGTGATGACACACAATAACAGGTACTCTAGGAGCGTGGTAGGAAAGGATGAGGTGATGACACACAATAACAGGCACTTTAAAAGCGTGGTAGAAAGGATGAGGTGATGACACACAATAACAGGTACTCTAAGAGCGTGGTAGGAAGGATGAGGTGATGACACACAATAACAGGTACTCTAAGAGCGTGGTAGGAAGGATGAGGTGATGACACACAATAACAGGTACTCTAAGAGCGTGGTAGGAAGGATGAGGTGATGACACACAATAACAGGTACTCTAAGAGCGTGGTAGAAAGGATGAGGTGATGCCACACAATAACAGGTACTCTAGGAGCGTGGTAGAAAGGATGAGGTGATGACACACAATAACAGGTACTCTAAGAGCGTGGTAGAAAGGATGAGGTGATGACACACAATAACAGGTACTCTAGGAGCGTGGTAGAAAGGATGAGGTGATGACACACAATAACAGGTACTCTAGGAGCGTGGTAGAAAGGATGAGGTGATGACACACAATAACAGGTACTCTAAGAGCGTGGTAGAAAGGATGAGGTGATGACACACAATAACAGGTACTCTAGGAGCGTGGTAGAAAGGATGAGGTGATGACACACAATAACAGGTACTCTAGGAGCGTGGTAGAAAGGATGAGGTGATGACACACAATAACAGGTACTCTAGGAGCGTGGTAGAAAGGATGAGGTGATGACACACAATAACAGGTACTCTAGGAGCGTGGTAGAAAGGATGAGGTGATGACACACAATAACATGTACTCTAAGAGCGTGGTAGAAAGGATGAGGTGATGACACACAATAACAGGTACTCTAAGAGCGTGGTAGGGATGAAGAGGCGAGGGCACACACTAACAAGTGCAATAAAACACTGGAAAAATGTACGATCTAGAAAATATTGTTAATAGTCATTGATGTAATATTATTATATTATCAGTATTTTTGATGGGTTTGATAATATATATCAAAGCCGTATCCAGGATTGATTTAATTTGAAACGGACAGGGAGGTTCCTCTCTGAAAATCGTGGGAAGTCCCCTTATCGCAAAGATTCTTAAAAAAAAAACAACACTTTTTTATAGAAGCAATTTAAATTTCTTTATTTGAACATAATTGGAGTATTGATTGTTATGAGCCTTTATAAGATTGGTGATTTGCCTAAATATTGGCAGGAATACAAAACTTCTTGCCTAAATATTGAGCAGGAATACAAAACTATATTTTTTATAATACTTTCTGGAGAAAGTGAAAGGGGAGAAGGGGGGGGGGGAAGAACTTACAAAAAACTGCACTTGACTTTTGGTAAAGTCCTAATCAAAGTGACACCTGAATATCACACGACTTGGCGTATGAATATAAGAATAGAGTTTTAGAATTTTTTAACTTACAGATCCTCCACTCCAGAATCCTTTGATTTTTCATGTCACTGGTTTCCGAATGGGCAACTCATGCTGCTATTTATTTTAAGGACAGATGTACGAGTATTTGTATATACACGAGAGCCTGATTACGTCAATGGAGCGTTATCATGTAAAGGAAACCATAATTATTGAACTTCTCTCCTGAGAAAGTGAATGTTACCGGTTATAGAAAAAGAAATTATCCTCTTAGAAGAGTACCTGCTGCCCGCCGTAACCTCCACCGGAAGATCGCGCCATCTCAAAGTACGGGTGTCCGTTGAAGGAGAACTGCTGCATGGAGCCCACAAAGTTAGGCACGGTGTTGGTCATCTGGATCTCCTCTTCCACGTGGTACAGACCCCCAACGTGCATGGTGCGGAACTCCAGGATGTTCTGCTTGCCCAGCACTGAGTCGGCTGCAAATAAAGGAGTTTCAAGGTCGTCAAAGAAAGCTTGTCCCATCCGTTGTTGAGAAAGATGGATTTCCATCAAACATTTTCTGAATAAGCTCCAGATATCACCTGAAGATGGCAAATTTTAATTTTTAAAGTGAAATCTATATTTTCAAATCAGTGTGTCTGAATAGTCATGCACATATCTATACTAATAGGAGTAATGATAAAGGAGGAAGGATTTTGAAGAAAATGTATCAACATTGGTGTTAAGAGATAGTAGAAACATATTTAAGAAAAATAACCCTCAATACACCCAGCCGAGAAAAAATTAAGTACAATTTTTATTAGGAAGTATAATATGTAATATATATGTAGTATTTCTTTCAATATCTCATCAAAACTTGAGAAGATCAAGTGGACAGACAAATGAAGACATCCTTAGACGAGTGGGCGAGAAGATAAACATTTTGGATGTGATTCTCCGGCACAAAGCAAACTGGATCGGACACATGATTAGGGGGAACTGCCTTCTGCACTACGTCATAGAAGAAAAGGTTGAGGGAAAGAGGAGCATAGGAAGAAGTAGGATTCAAATATTGGATGACTTTAAGAAGAGAAGACAATTCTGGGAGCTGAAGGAGGAGGCAGCAGATAGGGTGCATTGGTGGTCTGAGTGCACTGATAAAAGGAATGGACATGTCATAAGACAGAACACATACTAATAGTAATGATCATAATCATCTCAAATCAAATAACAAGAGAAAGGAAACCAAAACATAAATTAGTAATTTAGGATCTCTATCTAATTATAATAATTATGAAGTGTTCTTCCTAAGTTCAAATGTATATGCCCTAATCATAGTTAGTAAGTTTGTCGAATAATATTTCATTTCTTCTATAATAATTGGTTTCATAATTTTGGTGGGTAAATAGGTAGCTATATGAATATGTTAATAGTATGATACAAATTATTTAATTAACTTTAGTAGACTTAATTAAAACTAAAATCTTGATCATGTACAAAAAAAAGAAAGAAAAGAATATCTCAACTTTCTCGTATCTGTTTTTTAAGACAATTTCTGACGAATTTAATGATTAAAATCATTCTCAAAAATCTAATGAACGTCATCCGCCAAGAAAATGGAGCCCATATAATAATGTATGTTCCAAAGTAGCCGGACCTTTTCCATTGCTTCTAACACCTCCTTATCCCCATCACCTTTCCACAAGTTCCAGCCTAGTTTCCGAATCAACGCGTATTGAGACAAACTTAAAGCCGAGCCGGAAAATAATACATCCAGAATGAAATAAGCTAAGGAAGATTAGCACGGATTGAATACAAAGTGGTAATTAAACAACGTTAGAATATTAAGGACGGTTTTACTTTGTGAAAAATAATATTTTCTTGTAATATTTAAATTATTTGATAATTTTAAGGGAAAAATAAGTTAGCTGAGAATATCTTAAAATTCCCTTAATTTACATTAAAAAAAAACTCGTTTACACTTACACAGTTCTATGAGAACATTTTTCGACTTGAAAATATATCTTTATACTTTTATGAAACAATCTGTTGAATAAATACAAAGTAAATTAAAACTTTTTTTTATAAAGAAACATGTGAACGCTTCAATTGATAAAATCTACAAATTATACTCTCCACAGTTGCGTTATTTCGTCTTTCTTTTTAAACTATACGCTTCTAAGAGAAATTTTATTTCTGCTGATAGGTCCACATTTCTTCATCTATGAATAAGTTTTTTTTAAAGAGGAATGTAACATCATTAATTTGATAAACCCGTTTCCGGTAATAGAAATTACCAGGAAATGACTGGATAGATTTTGACAAACAACCACTCATATTAATGGTTAGGAGTTCAGGATGTTGGGAAAAAATGGTATTTTCCCACGAAAACCCCATTTTCACAGATAATTCTCAGTTGTTCATTTGTTTAGTCACCATGGAAACCGTTATTTGCTGCATAGCTGTAATCTTTAAATAAAATATTCCTCTTTGACTAAAAAATAATAACTCAATCTTTATTTGTTGGTCCGAACACATCACAATTTCTCTTTGGATGAATATTTTTCTTTGGATGCTGGCCATAACACATTTAAATTGAAATGCCTAGACTGGTAAATTTTTTTTTTATTGGAATGTTGTTATCGTTAATTGGCATTTAAATCAATAATATTGAGCATAATTTGAAATCTAAAAGATTAAGTTAAATTCGTGAAAATATTGTCTACGTTTTGTTTTGCACATGATAAAATTATGTTTAAAATTTAAATATGTTTAGAGATAGCCATTTTAATTAATTTAATATGAGTTTTGGTGTCGTTTTTTTTCTTCAAATAATGGGTTTTGATGTTCATTTTAGTGAATAGTAGTAACACAATACAAATACATAAGTTAAGCTATGTTTTCATTTTACCGCTTAATTTTGAGAATATTATATTTAAAAGTAATATTTTGTACACCCCATCTAACTTTTAACATTCTTACAAGTACAATAAGTTTAGTTATGTTTCCCTGTAGATAATTAATTTTGAGTATGATATTTCAAAGAACCGTAATGTTTGAGTACCACATCTATATTTTCACATTCTCTATATCTATCTGACACTCTCTCTCACAGTCTCAGACACACATTCTCGCTAACGCTCTCATACACTCTCATTCACACTCTCTCCCCTCACACACACACACACACACACACACACACACACACACACACACACACACACAAACACGCACTCTATAACACTATCTAATATGATCCTATCTCATTATATCTCTCACACTTTATCCCTCTTTGTCACACACTATCTACCCTCTCATACACTCTCTATCACACAATTTCTCTCACATTATCTTTATTATACTTTCTCTCTCTTAAGCACCCTCTCAAATTATCTCTCACCCAAACGCTTCCTCTTTCTCAAATGTTCTCAATCTCTCGAACGCTCGCTCTCTATTCCTCAAAATCTCTATCTATCTCTCAAACTCTCTCTAAATCACTCTTACTATCTCAATATATAAATCTAGCTCTTTCTATTTCATACTCACTTTCTCTCTTTCTTTTAAAACTCTCTTTATCTCAAACTCACACTTTCAATTTCTTTTTCTAACTTTCTCTCCAACACATTGTCTTAAACTCCATCTCTAACTCTCTCTCTCATTCTAATTTTCTCTCATTAATCTAATCTCTCCCTCTCTAACTATTCCTCTCAAACTCTCTCACATGTCCCCACATTTTCTATCTCTTTCACACAATATCACTCCCAAAATTTTACACTATCTTCTTTTCATACACACACTCTCACACACTTTATCACGCATTCTCCCGCACAAATTCTCTTTATATCTCTCGCACACTCTATCCCTTTCTCTCTCATACACGCTCTTTATCTCACACACATTCTTTCTCTCCTCTCTCTCTCTTTCTTTCTCTCTCTCTCACACACACACACACACATTTGTATGTATAATTTAATGAGCCCATTTTTGATATTTGAAATTAAGAGTAAACGGTTTTAACCATTGAAGTCATTTTAAAGGTCAGGGGTACAGGATGCCGGCAAAAATATTAGCCTAAAATTAAAACTAAATTTTCCTTGTGAATTTAGCATATTTTCATTCTTTATAGGCAGTTGTTAAAATGTACAATACTTCTTTGTTTACATCACCATGGAAATCATTATTTGCGTATTGTTGTATATCGGTAAATAACATATTTCTCTTTGGTTAAAATAGTAACAGCTCAATAATTCTCACTTGAGTGGTTCGGTGTAAAGAATAGATAGAGAGCTGGGTGAGGGGTCATTTTAAATTTCTCATCGTGGACGGAAGAGGAAAAATATAAGTTTTGATTCATATGAAACAATGAAAGCTAAATATCCATGTAATTTGATAGCCTTAGACGAGTAAACTTTTAATTAGAAAGTCAAGTAATATCTTACTATATATATATATATATATATATTTCCACTAAAAAAATAAGAATACATTTTAGTGCAATAATATGCTTTCATCACTGCAACGATCCACTTGTTTTTTTTATACATATTTAACTAACTGCCTGTAATGCAAATCAACTCTTTATCAATACACATCCAACTATCTGCAGTGGTGACCAAGCTGTTTATGTCATTAAGTTCACGTTTCACTTGGGCTGTATCCGAATAGTCAAGTACACTTGACTTGATGCGGTCTTGATAATTTTACACTGCTCGTGGTTTTCACAGTGAAGACTGCATAAACTATTCGAACGGCAACATACTTGGACCCGCAGTGCTGCTTCCTACCGAATAACTTAGAAACTATGTAAAAGCCATCTATTAGCTCTAATGAAAACAAAATATTTGTGTTAATTTGTTGCTCAAGCAGACGAAACGATAATACTAAAACAATTGCCAGTCAAACACCGCACCAACGCCGCAAGAAAACCGCATGGCTCGTAGCTTTCGTATCCATGGTTACCAAGACCTCGAGAAGACTTCATCGGTCTAGTCTGCGACTATTCGGACAGATCTACACTTGGTCACGTGAT
Organism: Timema cristinae; assembly: GCA_039000515.1. NCBI lineage: Eukaryota > Metazoa > Arthropoda > Insecta > Phasmatodea > Timematidae > Timema > Timema cristinae. Next base: position 5,136 of record JBCFYV010002735.1, on the reverse strand, counting down.
TTCCAATGCAGCTATCAACGCCACGAGCCAACGCGACGCCGCATAAGTAGACTATTTGGATACAGGCTGAGTTGCCGTTAGCGGAAAATCCGATATTCTTATCCCAACCGGGCACCCTAGGAGTGATTTAACACATTATTATCTCCCATCCTCTTTCTACGCTAATGTGTGTGAATTTCCCGCTGAGATACCCTGTCTATATCTTAGTTTAAGTCATTTATAGCTTTTGTGTTGACCCAGTGTACTTTAGTGGTAAAGTAGATCCAAGCTCATAAACTCAAGAGGTTTCCAAATCAATTCCCGTCTTCGATTGACTATATTTTAACAAAAACTATTGACTTCTGCATCAGGATATTATTACTTTAGAAACATATCACCCGAATTTCTGGGCACGCGGACTAAAGGCCAAGCTCATATAGTCTCGTTTGCCATCCACGGGAGTGTTGGGTTTCAAATCCCAACTTGGTGTGCAGAGGATATTTCACCCATCAATCCCCCTCCAACCACCAAATGATTGACTACTCTCCCTTAATTCAAATGTGGGTACATTTACTATAAATTCTATCGTTATCATCGTCATCCTATTAGTGTTATCAAATACGGATAGCCCAAATAGGTAGTAAGAGGCAGTAAAATTGTTTTAGTATCATTTGTTGCATAATAAAGGAATACAATTGCTATTTATTTGTTATTAATGATAGTATAACCGTATCTCTAATAAATCGAATCAACAGCTTCTATATTTTGACCAAAAAACTTTCACTTTTAAATCTGGAAAAAATCAAACTAGACATTCACAGATTGTTAGTGATTGATTACATAAAGACCGAAACCTTAACTCAGTCGGTAGCGTTTCTGTATACTGAGCTATGGGCCTCGGATTCGTTTCCTGGCATGGCTGAAAAAATTATCATTGGAGAGATGTGGGTTTCCCCTTTCACAGGGATGAATTAACGGCCGGGAGCTGGATGTTGTGACTGTTCTAGATTTAAGTTAGTTTGTAAGTCGTGGGTTGATTTAATCAGTCGGTTCGGAGAGTGCACGTTAAATACCTAAAATAAATTTATACAAAAAAAAAAAAGGTTACGTAAGATAAAGTTAGCGTCCCCTTAAAGTTGTATGATCGCTTTTTCCACTGTCATGTATTTAATGACTTTGGGGAGGAGAAGGGGAGGAATCTTGACGATTGCGTTCTGCGTTAAAAAAACTTTAAAAAATATATTATTTTTTTGTCCCCGATCTCCACCATATTTGTAATCACTCCGAGGGGAACTGGGGATACGGAATGAAAAATAAAAAACTTGCCCAGGCTCGCTAAATTAAACATCAAATAGAAGTTGTGATAAGCCGCCATCTTGAATGTGTGGAGTGGAAAGGGACTTGGTTCAAAACGTTTTCATTTAACGAGGGAGGGGAGAGGGTGGATGAGGAGGGAGATTCGTATATTAAACTAAGGTAAGGTATCACGACGACGGTTAATATATCACACCCGAACTACAGGACGTTTTATTTGGCTAAGCAAATGTTTTTGCCATTGGAACTAATTTTTAATTTAGTTCAATGATAGCCAAACTTTCATGAATTACGGATCAATCTATTCCTTGTTTTTCTTAAGAATGTACTGTACATTTATAACATATTTTAGATAATACAAATAATATTCTTCGTGGTCAACACCAAAAACGTTTTACGATATTAGTATTGTTACTTTAAAGGTATTTATAGAGGGGCAGCTGCAGATAACATAACTAGACGTATGAATACGCGAAAGTAGATCTAATAACTTTCCTAGCTGTAAGACAATTTGTCATAAAATTATGTATTTTTAATCTCCGTGTCTTACTGCCTGTTCAGGTTATATGCATATATTATAATTACTCTAGTGGGATAGGGCTGAGGAAGGAAGCATTTTAGAAGTAATCTACCCGCACTTGCGTGGAAGGAGAGTGGGAAACCATTTAGGAAAAACCAACCTAAGTAGATCCGATCGGAATTTGAACCCCAATATCCTCATCATTAGTAGGCCAGTCTTACACGAGAGTGACGCCTTAGACTATTCGGTCACTGAAGCGGGTAAAAAGGTAGTAATGAAAAAGTAACATTATTTTTAATAAATAATAATTAGCTCGGATACTCACGTAAAAATAGTGGTATTATAACCACACCAATGCTAGTGAGATGACTGAGAATATTTTGGGCCATAAAGTTTCTTGGTAAAGTAGATCGGGATGTGCCTTTTTCTATTATTTATTTAAAAACCAGTTGATAATGTCGAACCGTAAAAAAACACGTCACAGGCCTGTTGGGCCACATTGGTATACGTTTTAAAGAACCGAATTAGATTTCAGTCATATTTATTTGATCTCTGATGTATCTTAAAGGTTAACTTTGATGAGGCGCTAGGTCTATACTAAATAAAGCACTAATTATTGAGATGTGTGTAAGTCAAACTAATATAATATATATACATTATTTTTTAAGCTTATATAATAGTAAAGGTAGTATTTTCAAATTTTTAAGGTTATTTGAGATTGAAGGTTTCGAGAAAATGTTGGATTAGAGATTAGATTTTTGTTTTGTTTCAAACGTTGAATTAAAATTTGTTTTTGAGCTCTTATTCTGTTTATAGATGGTTCAGTCCAACAGGGTTATAAAAAAATTAACAACCAGACCCCGGTTCAATAATTTATCACTTACAAGAATTGAATGTTATAACGAATACTTTATAGTAAAAATAGTTAACATATAGTTAATATTGCTACTGTGTTTAACTTAAAAGTTTAAATAGTAAAGTATACTCCTTTGATTATCATATTTTCTAAGATTCGAATTTGAATTTATAAAATATTGAGTTAGACTCATCTTAAATACACACAAAGTATTATTCAGATTTTCTAGTAAAAAATATACAGATCGTAGGGGTGACATGATACGTAATTAACTTGGGGTTGATGACGCCAAAGGACGCCACTACGAGACGTCAAAGTTGGCACTGTATGCACCTGAGGTGTAGGCAACTCATCATTCATCATCCCATAAGCAAGTGGAGTGTGGGGTACATTATTAAAAAATTGTCTGACAACAGACACTCGTGTTTGACAGTGGAGGGCGTGGTGGAGATCCGTGTGTTGGTTTGTATGGCAAGCTGCATGTGTTGCCTACCCCCCAGGTGCATACAGCGCCAACTTTGACGTCTCGTAGCGCGTATCCCAAATGTATTACGTCTAAATACTTGTATTGTTACCCCCTACAACCTGCATATTTTTTAATATGAATATTTGAACAAGACCTTCATAGTTAATTTTAGTATTTATTATAAGTTTTCATATTTTCTACATTAAAACAGTAAGAATAATGATTTAATAAAAATATTGTATAAAGCCTAGTTATGTGTTTGTTCATTTCATAAAGAAGCAACAATCATGATGTGGGTTTATTTATAATACATTACCAAGATAAATGTATACATTAGAAACTAATTACGATTTCTTTCAATGCTGATCCCACACCAGGCTGTAAGCACTTATATCAGTTAACTTGGTATCTAGTAGATAAATGGTACGGTGCACCACAAAGACTTTAATTCTCGTTAATCTTAAAATAGAGACTTTTCTAATATTTGTGAAACGAATTTTTGCAGAAATATTCCACTAAAGAACATAAATGAAATAATGTTGTATCATTTTTATAGAAACATTGAGAAAAGAGGAACATCTTAGTCCAACAAAGAGCATAACAATTTAATATTTCAAACTGCTCTCTAATATGTTTACTTATAGTTTAGAAACTATTGGTTTTATAAAAATATATTTCAAATAAAATATCTTTATTTCTAATAGTAGGCTTATATAACTTCACGATGATAAATTATTTCGTATTGAAAATAGTTGCGGAGATATGATACAAATTGGAAATTTACGCTTCTATAAAATGCTCTTAAAGAAATTTTTCATGGGAAAACAAATATTTCCATTTTATTTGTGATGTTATACTATGCCTGGATATAAAATGTTATCAAAATCGTTAGAGTGGATTTTGAGATAGTCGATTTTATCTTTTTTTTGTGCCCTTCCGTAAACTATCTTTAGTTTTAGGGTTAGTTATCCAATTCAAAAAATTCCGCAGCGGAGCTGTATAAAAACTCTAAATAACAAGTTTTATCCCGGTCGGTCAAATGTTTTTGGTTCTAGGCCAGAATACAGAAAGACAAAGAGAGAAATAGTTGGCATCGTGAAAACCACTTTTCGGTTTCAGGGGGTCATGAAACGTTATTTAGTAAAATCTCAATTTCGGGTTTTTTTACGATCACAATACTATCTCTCCATGGGGTTGATAGAAAGTAAAGAGTATTTGTATTGAAAGAAAAACATTGTTATTGGTAGCGTATCGATACTTTTTCCACATACCTAGATAGATATTTCCGTCAACTCACCTCTGGCCGGCGTGTCATCGTCCACCTGGAGTTTGAGGCCGCTACCTCTTCTGGAAAACTGCAGCGTGTGCCACTGGTTGTCGTTCAAACCCTGGCCCGCCACCATGACCTGTACAAATAGCAGCAACTTGGTAAAGTACGACATATGCTTCGGCTATAGAATACAACTTTATCGTAAGGTCTTATATTCACTGTGAAAAAATATATCACCAAAAATATTATTATAGCTACTAAGATAATTGATAACAAAAAACAAACAAAAACAACAGATTTTTAAATTATTTACTCTGTCAAATCTTGTACTACCCGTGCGATCTATCTAAGCTTTACTAATAAGTTAAAACCGATAAAGATGAAATTTGGAGGAAATATATGAGCACTTGAAAGAAGGAAGAAAAGGAAATCATTCAAGGAAAAAAAATAACACCCCCAGCATACCCAGCTTGGATTCAAACTTTGACCTCTCCGTCATCATAAAATTAGCCCAGACAAGCTTTACTACTTAAAACACGTGCTCACCGATGCTAATATAAACAATACGTCTTTTTTCCCTATCATAACCAATTAAAATACCCATCTACTCCTTTTAGCACAAAATACATTATAAATTTTGTAGGGATGATCCTTATCTGATAATTTGAAAAATTACTAACTCTACTTTCACCTATTCATACGTCAAGTCATGTGACCTGTAGCGGACACTT